>PVJI01031210.1:0-13341 GCA_004026765.1 Micronycteris hirsuta
GGGATGCCACACACAGCTGTACAACACGATTCCATGGGGATGTCATGCTCAGCAGATCCATGTCAACAGTGCTTTCAAAAATTCTGCAGTCCACAACCTGCGTACCTGCATGTGGCAGTCCTGCCCACACTACACAAATACCCATTTGGATATTTGAGAAGTGGGCAAGGTGTAGGACAATTCTTCACTGTGCAGAACTATCCTACCTTATTGCAGTAAATCTAGTATCTCTGACTTCCACCCATTCTATCACAGTAGTACACCCCAATCCTTGTAACAGCCAAAAACACTCCACAGATTTACAAATAGCTCCTGTGGGAACAACAACCCACTCCTGGCTTATTCCTCTGATCTCCTCTGTCATCCTTGCTTCACTCATATCAATCTTCTTAATATTCTTTAAACAGTCTGTGTTTCTTCCTTCCTCAAGAGCCTTTGCAACTCATTATTTCTCTGCATTGAAGACTCTTTGGCTTAATATTTGCAAACTCTCACTACCTTCACACCCATGCACAAATGTCACCTGAAAGCGTCTCTCTCTAGTCACCCTATAAAAGATAGAAACACCTCACCCACCCCAACACTTCTTGTCCCTGTTATTTTGCTTTAATTTTCCCAACATTGTGATCACTGTTTATAGCACTATATATTTTACTAAGTTATTTATTTTCTGTTTCTCTCACTTAAGTTCTATGAGACCGGGGACTTGACCTATTTTGTTCACTGTTGTATTTCCAGCACCAAGAATAGTGCCTCACTTGCACTAGCCACCCAATAATTATTTGTGCAATGAATTGTACAAGGAAATAACTTTATACAGAATAACACATGTGCGGTAACACTCCTTCTCCTATTTATCCAAGTCAGTGAATCTGGTCATTTTGCTTCCCCTACTCCCCTCCCTATCCAAAACTTGAGTTGCACTGCCCAAAAGAGAAAACACTCAGAGAGTGGGCAAGTCCTGTCTCAGAATATTAGATCGCAGTGATGTTTCTTGTAAGAGGGATGAATGCAGAGTAGTTTTCAGATGAGAAGTTGTATGTTTTCACTGTTCATTTAATATACATGTGCCCTGCACACAGTTTTGGAAGGCAGAGATAAGGATAGAAATTGGACATGGCATGACGCAAGGTCCTTGACAGGTGTCATATTTGACCTGTACAGCCATCCCAAAAAACAAAGAAAATCCAAGCTATTTCCTCTAAGAGAAAAAACTAAGCCTCAGGGACAATATGTAGTATCAAAGTGGAACACAAAACCATGTTTGACTCTAAAATCTATGATCATTTCACCTCATCACTAGAATGAGATGATGAAATAGGCTGAACACAAGTGCAATTTTCTCAAAAATTGTAAGGGTCATGGTTTCTAGAGAAATATCCTGGATTCATTTATAAAAATACTTATTCCATGCTCATTAATGGTTAATATTTAGAAACATTTGACAAATAAAGCTAATTCTCCCTCATCTTCAGATGAATTATGCAGGATTTTGGTTTACCCATGGCAAACTTTTGTTTAAAGTCACTTTATTAACCAATAACACCTACTCTCCTTAATGAATTGCTTTGTTGATATTATTGGCAGTTTCTAGTCAGCCTAGTTAATTACTGTGTTCTGAAATAATCAATCTCCTTTGTCTTGCCAGTGCCAAGGCCAAGGAAAATTATGAGACAGATAGACTTGTGTGCTCCTCCCATCTCTTCCTTGTTAGAACCTGGCTACAGGGGAACAGAGAAACAAAAAGAAGATAGACTACAAGGAATATTGCTTACTCAAGAGAAGGTCTGAACTTTAAAGGCCAATCATCAGAATCCAAGTAGACGAATATCCATTCCAATAGCCAGTGTTCAGCTGGCTTTGGAGTAGTATTCCTAACCTCAGAAGTCAAAAAGGTATTAATCGCTTCTATGTGCACCCTATTGAATGCTAACAAATGCTCTACATTATCATTTAGTCCTCATAGTATAAAGACTTACTCTTAGTTGCAACTTACAAATGAGGTGAGAATCTTCACTAAGCTTAGATATAAAGGAGCTGGAATATAACCCAAGTCTGTCTGACTCAGGGCCTCTGCCCTTGGCCACTGAACTATGTATGGTTCAGGACAGGAACATTCCATGTCAGAGAGGACAGGAGCATCGCAGCTCCAGTGCCAGTCTGTGGAAGCAGGACTTTTAGCTAATGGCAGGATAGAAAAAGGCCAGGAGCTGTACCTCTGCCCATGAGCAAGACACAGCCAAGTGGGCCCATGCTCCAGCTAAGTGTACCAGGTCTCAGGGTGGGTTCCAAATTCCAGCCAGGAGCTAGAATGCTAACACAAGAGATGGAGAGTGTGGGCAAAGACCCATGAGTCAATGAGCAGAACAGGAGTAAAAACAATGTAAGTCAGGTACCTGAGTACTTACACACATGAGTCATCTGGTAACACACGTAATCTGTGATTCCACAGGGCAGTGAGTCTCACTTCTTGTGAGGCACAGATCACAGCACCTCAAAAGCTTCCCGGTGGAGCCATATACAAGGACCTAACTGCAGATGAAAGATTGTGGAGGAAGACAATCATGCATGTAATCTACTTCATTCGTTCATATTATTTCTTAATAATTAATATTTATTGAGTACATACTATGCACCACTTTTTCAAGTTTCAATTTTTAAGATCCTATCCAAATTTGAATAGTCTAAATATGCAGTTTTGTTCATCTCTCCAGATTTGCACTTACTATTCTTGAGTTGCAGTTGACCAGGTAGAGGAAGGTAAGGGAATTCTAGAGCGGGAAATAAGTGACATGAACAAATGGCCTGAAATGTGAAAGAGCTCTCTCAGCTTGGGAACAGGTGAGAAGTTAAAATAGGTAGAACATAAAGTGGGAAACATGGCGAGTGTGGATGAAAAGTCTCCATCTTTATTTTATTCTATGGAACAAATTTTAGGTCAGGGAGGAAGATGATGCAGAAATAATTAGAGGCAATTAAGACTTCGTTTTATACCTCATAGAACACTTCTCCTCAGTAGCTTTAGCTTTCTAGTTCATCACATTCTCAGGAAAAATGTGCTTTGAAATCCAATTATTTCTATTTAGGATCTGTTCCAAAGAAGATTTGATTTCTGGGACAATAACCTGGATGGGTTCCCAGCTTCTCCTCGGTACAGCCTTCATTCACAGCATGATTTCCTAATTCTCTTTGATGTGAATTTTCAGAACATCATTGGGTGTAACCCATATTCAAATATAAAGTCAATAATCTCATCCAAACCAAATTCAAATCTTTTAACAATATTCCTCATTTTAGATTAGCCATGTCTTGATCGGATCCCCTCCCCAGACTTGAGTGTCCTCTCCTTCTGTCCATCAGAGCTGCCACAGTCAAGTTTATGGGTAGGCTTTAAACAAGAGTGCCTAACTACAGGGACAAGTAGGGGCTGAAATCAAGCACCAGCTGTGCTCTCGATGTTAGGGAACCCGACAGGACGCAACATCTACCCCAAAGCAAGGCCTTAGGCCCAACAGAATAATGACAAAAAGAGAGAGTATTTTGTCTAAAAGAAAATGAGTTGAACTTTAGAACAATAACAAAACATGATTATACATAAAATAATACAAAACATGTAAATAAATGCCTGTCCTATAGTAAGCAGAGTAAGCAGAACTATGACGGCTACTTGTTATTATTGGTAACAATATTTCTATTATTAATATTATTTTCAAGGTATTGAGAGTATTATGTAATTAATTTCAATAGAGTTATAAGTGAATTCATGGCTAATGTGCTATCATTTCAGTGTAAATTGAATGTTATGATTCTGGTCTATAAAAGAAGACAAACTCTAATATGATATGTCTTTTTTAACTCTGATACAAATATGGCAATATATTAAGTTTTAACAGAACTGGATGTGAAGGTACTCCAGAGTTATATTATTCTTGTCTATTTTCTGGATACTTAAAATATTTCATAATTTATATATGTAAATATTCCAGTCTTCCGAGGAAGAAAAGACAGCTTTGATACCAGAAGCCGGGACAAGGGTCTCTGGCACTAAGTCAAGTGGCTGAGATCTGGTCCCATTTATTTCCAATATGACCTTGAACTGGTCAATTTACTGCCTTGCTGACAAAGCATTTTCTCACCTGCAAAATACAACAGTTTAAGTAGATGATCTCACAGGTTCTTAACACTCATATTTTATGATCAAGTCTACTTTTTGGCAGCTATAAAAGATGGGGCTAATTTTCATGCATATTGTCTGTCCCCATATCTGGCATGTAACTGATTGCAAATGCCTAGAAGCTAAGAGGAAGGGCCTAAGAGATGCCGTCTGCGTCTATTATCAAATACATTATGGAGCTGCCTCAAGTTCTGGGGTTTTTTTTAACATTCAGTGAATAACAGAGGTTGGCAGGAAATGTGTTGTAAACAATATTCCCCCCCACACACACATGTTTATTGAATGATTCATAACCAGTGTGTAGTAGAAACATAATTTTTAAACCAACTTTCCTCAAAATACTTGGGTGTTGCGACATCAGGAACAAATTATTTAGTTGTCATTAAGTTGAAAATTACAGTGTTTAAAGATTGATGACTTGTATGTGAAATTATTTTATTCTTATCAATTTGTCTTTGAGTCAATTTTGCTGTGTTATAATTGGGATGAAATAGTTGCCATAGTTGACTGTCCCCCATTACTTTTCACTCCTTTTTAATATTCTTTTTTTTTTAAGATTTATTTTTTTATTTATTTTCAGAGAGAGGAGAAGGGAGAGAGAAAGAGCAATGTATGGTTGCCTCTCACATGGTCCTCACTGGGGACCCGGCCTGCAACCCAGGCATGTGCCCCAACTGGGAATCGAACCGGGACCCTCTGGTTCCCAGCCTGCACTCAATCCACTGAGCTACACCAGCCGGGCCTTTTTAATATTCTTTATCCAATGTTTTTCCATCAAAACTTTTTACTTTGCCTCCTCAACAAGACCATTTACATTTATTGAAACTGCACAAAATAAAATCATCTTGCAATTTGATAAATTAACATAAGAATATTTTCTTTAAGAGATATTCATTTAGTGATTTTTCAGTCTGAAACCATGAAAAGCATAGTTGTTCTATTTTATTTCACTCACCATTATCTTATTCTTTCTACCATTTTAGACTGACCTCCTTAGACCACAGTTTGCTCTGATTTTTAACAAAATCACGTTGTCCAAAATTCTGTCTTAAGCAGAATGAGATATATTTATGTCTGTTACTGCCTACTGACAAATTATATCACAAAACAATGTAAAAATAAATTATGTGTGAAATTTCATATAGCAGTATTCCTACACCAATGATAACTTAAAAGGGGCATTAGTAGCAGCTACGTCTCAGAACTTTGATCCAACACCATCTGAGTCTTCACTAAGCCAATCATTGCCTTTCCCCCTTGAACTGTTACCCCATAACTGCCTCCCCTTGACAATCCAGGGTGTTTTCGTGACAGCTCTCTAAACTGCCAGCACAGCCTCCAACCCATGGAGGTCATACACATGTTTTAGAAGAATGCAGTGGCATCTCCATATTTTCTACATAGGAAGGGCTCCTGGGCAGCTATCTGTTTTTAAGAACTAGTTGGACCTGAGGCCACTATAAATAGGAGTTTGCTAATTTTCTCCTATTGCATGAATATTCAGATTGTGTTGGGTTACCCCTCCTCATGAGCCATCCCTTGGTTCCTCAGCTGCAACAGTGACGTGACCTTTCATCTGACAGGGAAGCTCTGTCACCATGCAAGTCCCAGAGACTGGGAGTCACGTCTGTGACTTTATGTGGGCTTTCACGTGCTAACTATGCTGTGGGATACCGTCCGGCTGGTATAAACCAACGGCTTTGTGAACAAAACGAATGTTCCCTGTCACTCGGCTGGAACATTTCTCTCTGTCATGATTAGCCATCCTGGAAAACTCTTTTTACTGGCTCAAAAGTATGTGTTGAGTTTTTTAAACTTTTATGCATTCTTTCATTCATTCGACAAATAACTGTTGAGAGCTCACTACTGTGTATCAGGTACTCTTTGAGAACTTGAAAATTAACTAGATCATGGTAACAAAAGGACTAAAAACAGTAGTTCAATGGGTTTGCGGGGGGTTCTTATTTGTTTGTTTGCTTTTTGCTTCTTTGATCCTGTGAGTTTAAATATTCTTCAAGGCTACAACTTAAGAGTAAGTTTTTTTTAAAGGTTAAATGACAAACTTATTGATAAATAGAATAGATATCTACCTAAAAGTTTCCAATTGAGTCCACAACCTACCTCTATCTCCTTCATGTGGTTATCGCCTATTTTCTCTCCCCCTGCACACCCCACCCCCACTTTCTCTCTGTCATATTCCTAAGGTTTCCACTGATACTTCTCTTTTTATGACCAGAAGCCTCCTGGCAATGACTAATGTGTTACCAGAGATGGGTACCTCACCAGCGCCCTTAAACTCATCCCCCACCTTGGATACATTACTTACTTAGTTGCTGTGCCAGTTGGGTCCTCTGGGAGGTGGGCACTGAGATGGAGTTAGAAATGCAAGAGGTTTACTGAGCTGTGAATGGGGGTGGGGGTGAGTAATGCTTATGAAAGCTTTAAAAGGGAGAGGAAGCAGGATGAGACAGGAAGATCAGATCACCACGCAGATCTGACAACATCTCTGCCAACCCAGTGAGGAGCTATGGAACAATGCTTCACTGGGAAGAAATGGCCAGGTCCTAGTATCTCTATGCTCAGCCACTAGTTAGTCATTGCCCAGAAATGACACAGTGTCAGCTGGGAAACTGATATGAGTCCTGAGGGTAATAGCACCCAGAGGCTGTCAGTTAAGTGCACTCTTCTTTCTTGACAGGAAACCCAAGGCAACTATAGTTGTGCTCTCAAGAGCAAAGCCCTGAGGAAATGGAATAGGACTCCTAAATATCAGTATATGAATAGAATCAGAGAAAGAGCTGACTAAAAGGAATGTAGGACTGAGAAGAGTGACCAAAGGAGAGACCCGTGACATCTAAGTCACAGAGGACTCCCAAAACACTGGTGAGGACTGCAGAGTATGAAGACAGAGGCGAGGACGGGAATCTAGTTTAAATAATCTAGCCCCAGACGGGGAATCACTCTTGATTCTAGCACGTAAGAGCCTGGTGATGTTGCTCATTACCCAGTCTCTCCATTGCAGCCTCTTTATCTGTACAATGAATGAACATTACAAGTTTTGAAAATTGGAGCTAAAAAGAATATCCCTATGATATATTGTTTTTAATTTTTATTAGCCATTATTATTGTCATTAGTGTTGTTGACAGTTTTCTCACTGAAGACCTGTTGACCTACATTAGGTTTGCCTCAGGTTCCCAGGGCAGGCCTGCTGGAAAGGACGCAGTCGAGCTGAGTGAGTACGGCAGGCTCTGGACACAAACTGCCTGCCTTCACATCCCAGCTCTACTACACATGAGCTATGGCATCTTGAGTCAATGATTGAACTTCTGGGTGCCCCTTTTTTCTAATCTGCAAAAGAAAGATAACGAGAGTACCCGTTTTACTAGGTTTGGTACAGGAGTGCTATTTAGAATAATGCCTGTCACTAAGTGTTCAATGAATGGTAACTATTAGCCCTTAAATTTTTCCTTTATTATAGCAGTAACACAAGTCTATTTTAAAACTTTTCAAAACTAGAGCTTTCTTAACTAGAATAATACCAAAAAAAATTGTTTTACATAAAAAGACTAAATGCTTCTCACTTGGCACAATCCCAAGTAGTAAGTAGTCTAGACTGCAGAACCAGCCAAAATTCTCTGTAGCTTCCTGCTAGCACCTAGTATGTTCCCAACATACAGGGTTGGGCAAAGGTATATTTACAGTTGTTAATATAGAAATTAATACAGTAATTATAAATAATAATATAAGAATAAACTCTGTGTTTCCCATACTCAAAGCTGTAAACCTACTTTTGCCCACCCTGGTACTATTTAAATGTTCCTTGCTGATTTTTTAATGATTATCTTACAGGTATTGTGAGGAGACATCTTCTATCATCTCCACAAATTCCGAAGTTACTTTCCCCTTGTTCCAACACACAAAGCAAGTCCATGTGATGAACTCAAAGGCAAAACTGTTGATGGACTTTATTCCTTAGTGTGTGTTAGTAGTTTTGACCTAGATGCATTCACAGACTGTATAACATCTGGTTAAAAACATTTGCAGTGATCTAGGTCTTTGGCAACATGTTGACAAAACTGGATGATTGATTGTTCCCAACCTTCTTTTTGTTAATACAGATGTTTGGATTTCCTGGAAGCCCGGCCCAAGTGTTGGTTTGTTCTTGGAAAGCTATTGCAGCGTGAGCATCTTGACATATAGAACTTTGTTTGATAAAACTACTCAGCAAAGTGTCCTATACACTTAAGCTCACAAATGCTACTTGATTTGTTATTTAACTGAAATGTTCATTAAAAGGGCTTGAATGGGTTCTAGAGATGCTATACTCAGGAAATGTATTAGCAACAAAGTATAAAAATCAAAAAACAATTACTAAATAACACTTATACATTTTAGATACAGACTCCAAACATTCATAAGACTTACCTCAAGGACTGAAAAAGACATGGTTAAGCTATTCTTTTATGGATGAATTGTGTTCTGAATGCCCAGTTGGTAGTTAGAATGGATTTGTGTGTGTGTGTGCATGTGTGTGTGTGTGTGTGTGTGTGATGTTGAGTTGGCTCCGACTCTTGGTGACCCTGTGAAAGAGTGATATGTCCCCAACAGCCCTGCTCAGCTCCTACAGACTCACACCTATGACTTCTTTTATAGAGTCAACTCATCTCACACTTAGTTTTCCTCTCGTCCTGCTGCCTTATATTTTTCCCAGCATTATCATCTTTTCCATTGAACCCTGACCTCTCATGATGTGCCCGAAGTAGAACAGCTTTAGCTTTGTCCATTTCGTCTCCAGCAACGTTTCGGGCTTCATTTGCCTGAACAAATGACAAACTGCTCATTTTCTTGGCAGTCCAGGGTATCGATAGAGCCCTCCTCCAACACATCAGTCCTTTTCCTATCAGCCTTTTTCACCGTCCAACTTTCCCATGCAACATAGTGATGGGAAACACAAGAATGTGGCTGATTTTAGTTTTGGTCTCTAATGACACATCTTTGCTCTTGGTGGTCTTTCCTAATTCTCGTTGCTGCCCTTCTGAATCCCAGCCTTCTCTTCCTATTTTTGGCTGCAGTCTCCATCTGCATCTATGACTGAACCAAGGTAAGCAAAATCTTCAACAATTTGATATCTTCATTGTCTATGTTAAAGTTGCATATCTTTTCTGTGGTCATGATTTTTGTCTTCTTGATGTTCAAATGTAGTCCTGCTTGGGCACTTTCTTCTTTCACTTTCGTCAGAAGTTGTTTCAAATCATTGCTACTTTCTGCACTACGATGGTGTCATCTGTTTATCCTAAGTTATTGATATTTCTTCCACCAGTTTTCACTCCTCCGTCCTCTGAGTCAAAGCTGAGCTTTTTGTATAACATGTTCTGCACACAGATGAAGCAAATAGGGAGATAGCACGCACCCTTGTCTGACAGCTTTGCCTACAGGAAACCATCCTGTCTCTCTATATTCTGTCTTGACAGAGGCTTCCTGTCCAAAATGCAAGTTATGCATCAGACAATCAAAAGCTGAGGCACACCCATTTCTTAAAGAGCAACTCCCAGCTTTTCATGGCACACACAGTCAAAGGCTTTACTGTAGTCTATAAAACAGACTAACCTTCTTCTGAATTTCTTTGGAGTACTCCAGTGTCCAGTGAATGCTCACTATTAGATCTCAAGTGCCTCTTCCATTTCTGAATCCAGCTTGAACATCCAGCATTTCTTGCTCCAGATAAAGTAGAATGTTGCATCACCCTGAGCATCATGTTACATGTGTGGGAAATGAGAGCACTGGTCCTAGAGTGACTGTAGTCCCGGGCATCCTCTTTCTTTTTCTTCAAAGATTATTTATTTTTTTATTTTTAGGGGGAGGGAGAGAAACATTGATGTGAGAGAGAGAAAACAATTGGTTGCCCAACACATGGCCCAACCAGGGACTGAACCCTCAATCCAGGCATGTGCCTTGACTGGGAATCGAACCAGCACCTTTAGCTTTGTGGGATGATGCCCAACCAGCTGAGCCAGTCAGGGCTGACATCCTCTTCCTCGATGATTGGGCAGTATTGAACACTTCCATTTTGTAGGCCATTGTTTCATTTCCCATATATGTTGACATATTCTTGTTAGAATTTTGACAGATTCAGTTTCGGTGGCTTGAAATAATTCTATAGCATCCCATCTATCCCTAGGGATTATTTCTTTCCAATACTTTCAGGGAAGATTTCCCTTTGCATTCTGGAATTACAGCTTCTTCCTCATGGGGATCTTCTCCAAAGGCCTCTGTCATCTTTTTGTCTCTTCTGTATAGATTATCAGTACATTGCTTCCTCTTTCCCTTTGCTTTCTCCTGGTCCAATATGTGCTTCTTTCGTGGTTGTTCAGCATTCCTCATCTAGGTTTGAATTTCCCTTTTATTTCTGGACTCTTCCAGTAAAGGTCTCTTGCTTCTCCTTTTTTATTGTCCTCTTTTATCCGCTTGCATTGACTATTGTAATACTTCCCCGATAGTCCTTGAAAAAATGCAATCAGATTCTGCCCCTGTTTTTCTCACCTTTGCTTTTGACTCTTGCTTGTCTCTAACAATTTCTCATGTTTCTTCTGTCATCCATCTCTATTTTTATTCCCTTTTACTTCCGGCATTGTCCTTTCCCATTCTTCCCTAGTAACATTTCTAGTTTCAGTCCATGGTGCTGCTTGTTCTTGGTCAGTTAAGCTTATGAGTGCAAGTATGTTTTTATGTGAACTTAAATCCAACAGGGATGTTCTTTATGTTGTATTTTGGCACTTTGATTCTTTCAGTGCTCTTCTTCAGCTCTTCTGTAATGTTTGAGAGTTCATGTCAGTACCACAATCTGCTCCTGCTCTTGTTTTGGCCAAGAGAATACAGCTTCTCCATCTCCTGCTTCCAATTAAATAGTCTATTTGACTTCTATATTGGCCATGAGGTGATGTCCATATATACAGTCATCTACGGGTTGTTTAAAGCAGGTGTTTACGATGGACAAGTTATTGTCTTCTCATAAATACATGAGCTGATCCCCTTCTTCATATCTGAACCCTAGCCCAAACTTTCTGATGACATTCAATTCTGCTTTATTTCCTACTTTTGCATTCCAATCACCTAATATTATCAGCATGTCTTATTTTTGTGTGTGATCCATTTCTTCTCGGATACTTGTATAAAAGCTTTCAATTTCAACTTCTTCAGCTTCTGCAGGAACATAAACTTAAATGATGGTTATGTTAACAGGTTTTCCTAGAAGTCTGATACATGCATATCAGACTGTGCGGCATCTTGCCTCGGTGTTAAAGCCACTGTTTCTTCCCAGCCTGTCATTTCCAGAGTAGAACACTTTGTAGCTGCCTGACTTGGAATGTCTTATTTCAGTCTATTTTCGTTTGCTGACACCAAGCACTGCAATAGTTGGCTGTTCCATTTCTTGCTTTACAATTTCCAGTTTACCTTGGTTCATGCTTCTTCTGTTCCGTGTTCAGATTGTACGTGTGGTGTAACATCGTCCTTTCTTTTCGCCTTTGTGCCCAGCAGCTGCTAGACTTCCTTTCAGCTTTGGGCTGGTTGTGTCATTAGCAACCGTGTTATTTGTCCCTGTTCTCTGCTTTTCCCCAGTAACTGAGTGTGTTTTTGATCGTGGAGTCTCATCTTTCGGCACCATCTCATATTTCTTTTTGGACTATCTCATCAGGATTTCTAAGACAAAATGAAAAAGTAAGAAAAGAAAATGCAGCTGTGGTTTACCATTCACTGCCTTCTGCCACGCAGTGTGTGAGTCCAAACCACATGTGCTCAGGTCGGTGGTGTCACAATCACCAAACACCTACGAAATGTAAGTGCCCCTGCAGGATGAATAAATGTACTCATTAGCAAAAGTTATAAAGGAGGATAAAGTTCCAAGGCCCGTCCACGAAAGTCTGTTTAACTGGCAATTAAGCTGCATGCTATTAACCAACTCCCAAACCTCTGTTTTGAGTCTCCTGGGTCCTTTGTGTCCCAGAACTACCAGAGGTTTAGTATCCTGATCCCTAAGCTGCTCTAAGCCAGGGCCTTCCTAAGCTGAAATGCCTGATCTCAGCAATTACAGGCCACGAAGGGCTGAGCAGCTGTGGAGAGGGGGGTCCTCGAGGACGCTCTGTTGCTAGGCAGCTCCCACCTATGGAAAGCAAGATTTTGAACATGGGTGGACACACCAGTAATATTTACTGCCTTAATTTTCCCTCCAGTTTACACTTCTCAGAGTTGAATTTTATAACACCTGATATTTCCCCCTTTTAATGTTTTCATAGTCTTACTTTTTTCTTCTTCATCTTTTAGTGGCCAGTCTTTTGGAAATAAATCTGAGCAATCCTAATACGCAAGTACAAGCCCGTGAGGGCCCACACGTCTGGGTTCTCCTTTCCCACCGCCAACACGCCGGGTAGTGGAACCACCATAATGGACCAGCACAGGGAAGATGTCTGCGAGTCCATGCGAATTAAAGAAAATACAAAGTGAAGAAACCTCCTATATGATGATATGACCTTGAAAATGTATGCATACTATATCTTCTTTTATTATTTTCCGGCTCACTCTAAGCTCAGACACCTATTTCCAGAGCCTTCCCTGATCCCGCCCCCATCTCTGGCCTTGTATATGTCTCTCCTCTGTGCTTCTGTACTCCCTGTGCCTCTTTTGTAGTCGCCCTGACCACACTGCATTAAAATTGTCTGTTTACAGAGCTGTCTCTATGATGAGACTGTAACCTTCTTGAAGGCCAGAACTTTGACTCACCTGTCCTCTCTTCCCCAGCACTTAGCATAATGCCTGCACATAGTAGGTGCTCCAGAAGTTTTTATAAATAACTCAGCCTCTAAACATTATGCTAAATGTTCTATAAATATTTGGATTTATAGTGTCATATTATAAATACAAATATTTTTGTCATTTGGTATTATCACACTTAATTTCCCCCCAAACCTCATGAGTTAAGTATGACTTTTGCCATTTCAGAGGGGTTAAGTCATGCAGTCAGAAAGAATCAGAACTCAACATGAAGTCCAGGTCAAAGGTTCTCCAAAGCCCGGTGGCCACCACGATTTCTCATTGTGTGAGGTGTAAGCAAAACAGGATGATGCATTATTCACTTTTTTCCAAAATAAGCCATCTATTTTTCTTTCATTAA
>PVJI01031211.1:0-13343 GCA_004026765.1 Micronycteris hirsuta
AAGGGGTTAAGAAGTAAAACTTTGTGGTTACAAAATAGTCACAGGGATCTGTTTGCTCATTTATGTTGTTCTTTAGATTCAACATATACAAGGTCTTTCAAGAAGTTATCCAGCCATGTAATATGAAAAATAGAGACATTTACTGAAAAGGATACAAAATTAAAGAAACATTGTACATAGGACTATGATGCCTCAGTCCCCTTCAAAGTGGGCACCTTAGGACCTCACTCAGAAAGGGGATAGGCAGGATGCTTGGAAGGAATGGAAGGAAGGAGAAAGAGAAAGGAATCATTTGATAATCTGTTAAAATAATACAGATATGATATAATATGTGTAAGATATCTGCAAGCAAAAATGAACCAAAAATCAGTAGTAAGATTTAGTATCATTTGACATATTTGAAGAATTAGTGTGTAGTTGTAAGAATTTCACCATAAATCACATGAAAATTTATCTCATTGTATTAGTGAAATCACATACAATTATATATAAAAATATCTAAGTGGCCCCTGTGTCTAAAAAGAGTATAACATTAATAACAAATATAGTTTTATTTGGTTTGGAGAAATTAATTTACATATGAAAACTTAAAGAGCCAATCTCATTTCTTTCTGGGATATGTGTGAACATGGAGGCAATGGGAAGTAAAGGAACTATCACAGAACTGCACATGTGCAGGTCCATTCTCGTGTCTGCCACGTTTCGACACTTAATTTCTTAGGTTTTATTGCTTGTTCATTTATACTTCTAATCAATGTTTATGATTCATACATCCAGATAGTTTATTCATTTTTCCTTTAGAACTATAGAATATATTGCTAGATTTATCAATTTTGGGTTATTATTCTGGTGTATGAATGCTTTAAGTTTACTAGTAATGACTCATAAATTTCCAGAAAGAAAATGCTGGTCTTTTATAAAAATGTACTTTCAAATCAAGTAGGTTTAATGTATGTGTTTCTGGTGGAGAAACAATGAACAGACTAGGTACTGTGTTTTTATATCTTTGTTTCAACTTATCTACCTGAAGTTAATTGATTCATTTAAAATCTAAGACGTATTGTTTTTGGCAGATAACAGCACAATGTGTTAGTTCAATGTATTTTGTTTGTTGCTATTATAATAAAATGTTCTGTTGGTTTTCTACAGATATATAATAAACTGCCTCCTTATTGCCAATAACATTTATAAACCACTATTAATCCATTAAAGGAGGTAAGTATAGATATCAAACAGGACAAAATATGTATCAAATTAAGTTAGGTAAACATAAAAATTATGTACAAATTTTTGATAAACAACATGCAATGCAATTTTTCTTTTAAATACTAATTTACCTCCTTTCCTTCATAAATTGGCTTTACCTAATATTATCTTTTTGATTATTACTCTTGTTGGTGTACAATAATCTTTGAAAAACTGTAGCAAAATATAAATTATAACATCTCATTTAGCATTTTACCCTTGCAAAAAAGGAAATAACCTTAAAATAAAAATCAGTTATAGAAGGGCAAATGTACTGACAGGCACGCCGATTTTACTGTTCCTTTACTTACTGAAAAATGAAAGACATAAACTAATCTAGAAACTCTGAAGAGTTTACAAATTAATATATATGTTATTGCACTATGTAGAGTTTGTACAGATGAAAAAAATGGGTTTAATCTATTTGAATGCTCTGTGCAGTGGATGTCTTATTTATCTGATAAGTGATAGCTCTCAACTGATGACAGATATACGCCGTGTAATAGTGACATGACAATTGCCAAGAAAAAGATACTGCATTGTATATTTAAATATTAAGTCCAGAAAATAATGAATCACTAGGTTACCCATATTTGTTAAAACAGTACATTGCTTTTGGGAGAGTGGGATACTCTCTTGCTCATCAACATGCAGTTAATGCTTTCACCTCTAGAAGTCCACACACTGAGCTGTTTTTATTGTTCTGGTGACAGAGTTGTACTATACAACAGTGAAGATGAATTTACGCTGATCTTCTCATGGTTTCTCACTGCTTGAGACAACCAGGGTTTGAAACAGAATTGTTTAAGGAATAATGGCACCAGCACTGGCTTCAGGATGGAAGCAAAATCAACTGATTTACTCTCTTCTTGGCCAACCAATACCTTTTGGGACATTAAACAAATTTTAAAAAGTAAACCAATAATTATAGTTATCACGATAACCCTAATTCAGAAATAAAGGCTTAAAATCAAGCTAATAAGTGACAACAAACTACACAGAGTCAATTCTTAAATGGCTTATGTAATGCAAATAAAAAATCAGAAATATGTCAGTAGTTTTAAATATTCATACTATAGGAGAAAACAAGATTTGTCTTATAATCCATGTCCACTTATGCCCAATCCTAACCTTTTTGTCTCCTTTTTATGATTAAAACTTCTGATAGTGTTTTCTTTCTGAATTGTTAAGTTGCCATGCAATTATTATCATTAGAATTTGAAGAGGTACATTGTACGGTCAAAAATCCAAAAATTATCTTATTAGTCTCAATTAGTAATTGTTTTTTTTTTTTTAGTAACTGTTTCTTGATAAGTACTTTTAAAAGCCTAAAATGCTAAATCATGAGATTACCTAAGGGACAAAACTCATCTCTTGGAAAGCTATTAATTTATAAAAATGTTTTTATTGAAACAGTAGAAAAATAAGACAAAAAAATCAGTGTAAGCATAAAAGAAGAGGAACAAAAATCCCAGAAACAAAACAATTAGTCAAGGTGGACCTCTGTAATCCCATAATTTAATAGAGCTCTAGCTCTATGTATTTACAAAATTACAGGTAGCATGGACATTTTGCCGATTTTGCCCCAAAATGTAATTTTAAAATAGGCTTGTTTCAGTAGTGTCTCCACTTCATGACTTATTTATTATTAGGGGGCTTGATTTAAATGCTTTTAACAGAGCTGAACAGTAAATTGTATACTCCATCTGCTCCATAATCCCTCCTACACCCTCATTTCAAAAAGTTTTGCTAAGTAGTGTTACCCCAATAAATTCAATTTCAAAAATGTGTTCTGTAAAACTAATCCCAAATTGGTAAGAGGAACTTCAATGGACCGATTAGGGAATCTGGTATGTGTGACACTGTGAAATGGTTCTTAATGCATACTTGAGAAAACTAATGTGAAAAGCAAAAGGTTGCAGGTGCAAACCGCACCACTTTCCCTGACAGCGGGTCAAAAGTGGGAGGCGTAGCAGGTGTGGATCAAGCAACGGGAGGGCTGCCTTCAATCATTTAAAAAGGTATCTCGTCCAATGGGATGGCCTTCCTCAGCCAAGGCTGCGGGTGTGTACTACGTCAGCATTTGTGGGATAACTAGGAAAAAATGTGATAAAGAGAGACCCTGACCATACTAAAAGGAATAGTAATGAAAGAGCCAAAGAACCACTCTGTAAGAAAAAAAATTAAAAGTTTGATAAGAGCATTGGGCCCAGAAAGTTTAAACTTATCTCTAAAATGTTCTGATGTGCTTTTCTCATCTCCCTCTTCTACTGTAATCGTGGAGACTGAAGAGCCCTGGGCTGGAAAGCTGAATGTGGATGGGGAAATGCTAGTGGAAATTAGTGTTGTCTGCCTTACCCCACAAGGTAGCTAAGGAGGAAGGAAAGATATTTAACTTTAAATAAGCATTTAATTATTACAGGGGGTTAGTCATTTAAATTTTACTGAACTGGGATTGTGTTTTTGTCTTAAAATGGCCACAAACCATTTGGTAATATCAGATTGAACAAACGAGCAAAAAGGCGTGGGGCCTGCCGGGGGGTCTAAATTCTCTCCTCGGCTGTGCAAGTCCATCCTGCTACTCGTATTTTGTATACTATGCTTCAATAGCAACTTCTACCATATATTTTAAGATAGTATGTGAAAAATTAAAAAAAATAGTAGATGCTATCACATTTAGTGTGGTTAGTTAGAATCATTAGCCCAGATATTATTCTCATATTTTTCAATGAAAGAAAGAATTGTGGAAAATATTTATTTGCATGGTTTTTATAAATCTCCTCAAACATTGAGAACATATGTCATAGATTAAGCAAATATCAATGTAAATAACAAGGGCAGTAGATGGCAGAATCTATGGCTGGGCAAGCACTTGAGCACTTTGTAGTCATCATTTTGTAACGGCTCCCTTCTCCCATCAGTGAGCTCAACACCTAGAGGAATGAGGATGGCAGCAGCTGGTGGGCACTGTTTGCTGTGCACGCCAGGGTACAAGCAGGGTGTGGACTAAAAGAGAAGGAAATCCAGCATCACTGCCGGTCACGTGAAACTCTGCGTGCAGCCTCTCTGGATGTTAAACAGATAGTGACAAACACAGCCAGGGTCCCTAGAACAGTTCAATGTCTAAAACTACGGTCTATTCTTTAGATGCCAACGGAGGGTGTCAAACTTGTAATTCTGCTCACCAGAATTACAACTTTTCATTGACTTAATCAAGAACAAATCTCAACATTTAAAAACTCTTTTAAAAGTGACTATATTGACAGATATTACTGAAAAGATTCTAGGTATCCAATTATGACATAGGGCCCCTGTTGCTATTCCTATCTCAGCTTTGCTTTACTCCGTTACTCAGAGTAGCAAAAAAGGGACAAGAGCAGAGACCTAACTTAGTTTATTCACGCACCCCTAACCAATCTGTCTGACCAGTGGTATAGCGATCCCGATTTTATAGGCTTCAGTCATATGTTCATTCCTCATTCTGGTGTTGTAGGATATGTAGGGATGGAAGACCTGTCTCTGCTAATTAGTATACAGTCCATGGAATCAACTGGGTTATTTTAGTGGGAGGGATATGGTGTTCCTATGAAAACCTTATGTTCTCCATATTCCTATGTATGCTAAGCCCACAGGTCCTTCTGCTCATTATTCCTGCTTACTAAGAATAATATGGAGACATGTGTTTCATTAAAGCTAGATTCATGTCTCAAGACTGTACAACAATTTCATACACTGATAGACCCATTACATAATGCTTATTTAGTGATTTATATAACAAGTGGCTAAAGGGTTGGTTTTTACTACTCTATAAATTCAGAGACTATGAGAAAACCACTGTTTCTAGGTTCATCACTGCTCTTTAGAAATACTTAAATAAATATTTTTCAAAATACTGTGATAATCTTTTTCAATTCTCTTGAGATTTAACAAAAAATAAAATATAACAATTATAATAAAGTTCACTGGAAAGTATGCAGGAAGCATTCAAGTAAATTTCTCATATCTGAAAATATTTCTGAAATTATGTGTTTGCAAATTATATGTGTATATGTCCTAACTTTTTAAGGTAACAGTTAAAAGAGGAGAGGAAAAGAGTCGAGGTGCTCTGGAACGGAGGGTGATAGGCTCCTGTGAAGCACGTGGATGTTTTCCCTTTATCTAAACAGACAATTATTCTACACAGTAACCCAGCATTGTGAAGTTAAATTTTATAAGATACAGAAAAAGTTCATTCCGGAATGAAACTATATTTTTATAAAATATTACTATATAATGTTAAATAGGAAATATTTGAATTGTAGTTCAAAATAAACACTTTGTCATTAATTATTAATCAATTGGTAATGGAAAATTAGCAACCCAACAATTAATTACTCTCTTAAAATCCTGAATTCACAATGTAAAATGCAAGACATAACAATCGTCATGAATTCTTTGACACTGCTGCCCTCCCCAAATTATGAATATTCATGGAGTTGACTTTTGATGGAATTATAAACATTCCCCAAACTAATCTCTGTTTATTAACAAGGGTTTCAAAAGCCAGTGATCCAAAGCTTGAAATTTTTTTACCATCAGGTCCAGAGCTATCTTTGAGGCCTCTGAAATTTTTGGTCTAATACTGTCTGAGAATGTTTAAGCAGTAATTATATATATAAACTGATTATGATGTACAATTAATCAACAATGGACCAAAGTTCCTCACCATATATGAGTTAACAAGAATTACAACTTAATTCCTGTGACTTCAGAAAGAAAATAAAGCCCTGGCTGGTGTAGCTCAGTGGACTGAGCGTGGGCTGGGAACCAAAGAGTCGCCAGTTCAATTCCCAGTCAGGGCACATGCCAGGGTTTCAGGCTGGGTTGCCAGTGGAGGCCACATGGGAGGCAACCACACATTGCTGTTTCTCTCCCTCTCTTTCTCCCTCCTTTCCACTTTCTCTAAAAATAAAATAAAATATTTTAAAAAAGAAAAAGAAAAGAAAGTAAGATCTGCTCTTTTTAGGAAATTAGAGTTTTCTTTGGTGGAATGTCAATTTAATAACATTATGCTCATAAGGAATTTGTTAAATTACTGAAAGTTTAAAGACCAATATGAACTGACTTTAAAAGGTATCCATTAATAAATACTAATGACTTAAAATCAAATTTTCTGAATCTTATGACATTATCTAGTACTTTATATTATAATATATTTTAAAAGTAGAGATTGAAACTAAGAAATCCGCTTAAAATCTATATAATTCCAGAGTTTCCTTTTTTTTCATTTTAATAAATGAAAGCCTATGTAAAAATTAATTATGACTTAATTGGTTCTCCCATGGTCATTTACCAGTTCCCTGAATCTGAGGGAACTTAAACAATTTGTGTATAAATAACAAAGATTTTTGATTAGATCAGACAAAAGACTCCACAGGAAATTGCGTAGGGAGAGAGATTAAAATCATCAACACTCATCCTGTATACCGTCATGCAATTGCTACACGTCTGTTTAAAATTGTTTAGCCCAATATTATAACTTCCTAATTCGCTGGTAAAGAATTCTGGAATCTCAAACAAGCCCCTTTCCAAGGTCGAAACAAATTCTAAGTTGCATTATGGTTGCATTTTTCCTATATGTTTAGGAATTAACCCTGTGTTTTACTTCTTCAAAAAAATATCATGGAAAACATCTCAATACAGTACACTGACAGTCCAAAACTCTCAGAGAAGAACAACAATGTCTGAAGGTAATGGATCCACCTCTAACACGAACACCAGGGGCAAGGTCGTTTAGATGTTCACCTCAAAATTTCTCATAATCGTGAGAGAAACATCACTTATAACGACAAAAGACAGTTGGCTACATCTGAAATTTCAATGAAATCACGGGCGCTTTCACTATACTTTCCTCTTAAAATTGCCAACAAAATGTATCAAATCAGATCATGAGCAAGAACAGGAACCCACTTTATCTTATTTTCTATAGCAAACTTTTTGCTAACTTAAGATAGAAAAATAGAGATAGATTATAAATATCCAGGCAAGAGATCAGATAGAAATAAAAAATATATATAGTTACCAACTGAATAAAATTTCTTTATAAAATTATGGCTGACAACATGATACTACCTAATATATTTTACATGTCTGAATTGTTTCTGGTTTTACTGTCATGAAAAAGGTGTCTGTTCACATTAAATAAAAACACTTTGTTTCTTTTATTAGAGAACTACAGAATTCAAATCTTTTATTTTTGTTTTGCTATAGGTTCTAGCAACATAACCTTATTTAGACCTTAGCTGTAATAAAGTATTAATTTTGATATGTATACAAGATATGTACACATATAAGTATATGTAATATATATTATATATGTATAATTTTATTTATTTATAATTTTAATTGTGTTTCTTTCCATTACCATTTAGTCTCCTTACACCCACCTACCCCCGCAATCATCACACTGTTGGCCATATCCGTGAGTCCTTTTTCCTTTTTGCTCAGTCCCTCTACCACCTAACCTCCACCCACCCCCGTTGTTATCCTGCTCTCTATGTATGAGTCTGTTTCTATTTTGCTTGTTAATTCAGTTTGTTCATTAGATTCCACATACGAGTGAAATCACATGGTAATTGTCTTTCTCTAACTGGCTTATTTCACTTATCATAATGTTCTCCGGATTCATCTATACTGTTGCTAAGGGTAAAATTTTCTTCTTTTTAATGGCCAAGTAGTATTCCATTGTGTAAATGTCCCATAGTTGTTCTATCCACTCATCTATGATGGACACTCAGGCTGCTTCCATATCTTGGTGATTGTAAATAACAGTGCAATATGCATAGGTGTGCTTATTTTCTTTCTTTTTAGTGTTTTGAGTTCTTTTGGGTATACCCCAAAAGTGGGAATGCTGAGTCAAAAGGCAGATTCATTTTTAATTTTTTGAGATATCTGCACAGTGCTTTCCACAGTGGCTGCACCAGTCTGTATTCCCACCAGTAGTGCAAAGGAAGAAAATTAGGATTACCTATAAATTTATCTTCTGGAGTTAGTCATTGTTAATATGTGGATTTACATGCTTATCTTTTTTCCATGTTTCATTACAAAAGACAAACTATAATAGCATGTGTTTAATATGTATAGTAGGTAAGGAACATTAAACCTAATTTGGTAGTAATTAAACAAAATATAGTAGATACATAAATAGATAAATACAACTTTGAACTGATTATTTTTAGAATATTATCGATTATTTAAAATTAATTTTAAAAATATAAAAGTATAGTTAAAGGTTATAAAGTTCTAAATATTATAGCAAAATATATATTTATGCATTTTTGATAGAGGGGAAGGGAGGGAAAAAGAGAGGGAGAGAAATATCAGTGTGTGGTTGCCTCTTTCATGCCCCCTACTGGGGACCAGGCCCACAGCCCAGGCATGTGCCCTAGCTGGAAACTTAACCAGTGACCCTTTGGTTCACAGGCCAGCATGAGCCACACCAGCCAGGCAAATATATTTCTGGATCAAAACATTTGAGTATTCACGAGACTGCAGATATCTTAAAATTTTATTTTCCATTTGGAGTAAAATGCTATGGCCTGCCTATAAAAACTGTAATGTGAGTTATATTTTAAGCCACTCTTACTTTAAAATAATGAAATGTTTCATTCATTTTTACATTTGCACTTTTCTTGAACCCTTAAACTCTCTTTGATAGTGATAAGTCCAAATTCTTCTATGTTACTAGACTCAACACCTAAAACAAAGTCTCGATATATTACATTGACTCACAGTTTCTAGATAGTATATAGGACTTACCCATTCAAGAAGAATGTAATAGCAGCTGAGAAGCTGTCAAGGAGAAAAATGCCAAAAGGATTAATAAATCATATTTCTATAACATGGTGATGAGAATTATAAACAGTTATGTAAAAATTAGGTCACTAGCAGTCAGATGGCTTGGCATCTTTAAGTGTTGGTAGTAGAGTAGTGTACATTTATCTTCTGTTATGCACTGGTAAGTAATTGGCAAGCCTAATATATATAAACATTACTTAAAGACATTATGATTGGCTTGGATCCAGGAAATGTCCTCTGACATTACCATTAGCTATTGAAGATCTTAAATATTGCTGGAGATGATTGAAGAGGCAAAGAAAGCCAGAAGTCAAAGAATGATAATTTTGGTAAGAAAAATTGAGAGGATAATTAGAAATAAAACATGTATACTTAATGACATAAGAATTTTAAAACAAATCAATGAAACTTAAATGCCCACATGGTTCATAAAAATTCGTGGCTTAGTACACTAATAAGGGAAAGAAATATCTAAGACAAGGGCTTATGGATGCTATTTTTCACTTTATTATTTTAATGTTTCTTATAAATAGGAACTAATTTTCCTAATGTATCTCCCTATTATATAGGTAAAGAAATATATTCTCATTACCTGTGACTCAATATAAAAATAATAAACACCAGAATAAAAGAAAAGCAAGAAACTTAAGGTGAAAAAAATAAAACCCAGCTCAATTGCCAGTTCCCAAGAATCAACTGGAAACACTTTTGAGACAATCAAGCAATACTTTAGCTGTGATATATTACATTGGATTTAGTGAATTAATAATGATCACACAATCAAGGAGTTTATTGATAAATAAATTTCACTGAAACAAAGTTAAACATATTTTTTTAAATCATATATCCAAGGAATAAGCCTTTGAGATTTGTTTATCAGTGTTGTAAATGAGAGAGGTTTTGAATTTCAGTTCATTAATACAATTCTATCTTGCATTGCCTAAAATGCTAATTCTTATTCATTGACAAATATTTCAAATATAGTTGAGTGAGAAAATTAAGAATGTCTATAATTCTATCTCTTGGAGTTAGTCCTTGTTAATATGTGGATCTATATACTTTAGGTCTTTCCCCTATGTTTTATTATAAAAACCAAACCAAAACAGAATAAAACAAAATCTCTCTTGCCAAATATAACATATAAAGATCTAAGGAATGAATGTTAGTCTCACTCAGGACATGAACACTACTGGGTTAGCTGTGTATTTTGCATGAATTTTTCTGTGTATGTACAAGCACTTTTTAATATTATCTAATGTACAAATAGATTTATACATAGCAGCATATTATAAAATAGTCTTTTCTAACTCAATTTTGTCTTAACACTGTATCTTAGATATCATTCAATATCAGTTCAAACCCATGCAATTATTTAATGATTGTATATGTATAATAAAAAATGAGAGCAATTAGCTTATATGTGGGGTTTTTAGGTAATAAAATAATTCTGCACTTAACAAAAACTATTCAATATTGTTTATTTACATAGTTAAAATAAGACTTAAATAGATTTTGCAGGAAAACAAGGAAAAAACATTAAGGAAAATTTACTTCAGGTACAATTTGCAATGATAGATGTTATCCTTAAGAAAATAAAATTGTGTAAGTAAGGAAGTCAAGGACTTACTCATCAGAAGGCAGGTCTAACAGGTTTGGTTCTGAGTTGAGTACAGCTGAAAAGTTAGTATTAAGAAATTAATTATAAAGCAGATTTTCCTAAATTGATGCTAAGAAATACAAGAAGTCATTTGCCAAAATCAAGAGTCAAGGCATTTAAAACCTAGAAGCTATTCCAATATTGTTGAATTTTCATCTTCACCAATTTATTTTGGTAAAGCTTATTGCTGAGATTTAAAAAAATCTGTATTAAAAATATTGTGGTAGAAGGAATCAACAGAATGACATGTATTTGAAAAACAGAACATTATCTCATAATAAAAGCCCTGAAAATATGTTACATATCACTTCCTTCTGTCTAATATCCATAAAATTATTCCCCAAAATGGCAGTAGTTATATGTATTCGTTTTTGCTCTGGTGTTACCTTTTGTTTTTCTTTGAAATTTAAAATAGTCATTTTATACAAGCTTCAATAGCTGTTTGCTATTGTTGTCCCTAACAGTACCTTTAGAAATGACATACTTTTGCTATTCAACCAAAATTTGTAAAAATAAATTACCTCAATTTTTTAGATTGATTATGGTATTGTTTCCTTGTTAAGTCTTAGGTGATTGCAAATAAATCATATGTGCTGTAAATATCCTTTGAACCACAAGCATTGCAAATTGACATTACTGTATGGATTTTTCATCTTGACAGCTTATCGTAGGAGCCAATTTGCCCCAGATTTTCTTTAAAGAACAGGATAAATCTGGTCAAACATAAAGAGTAAAACAAAGTACTTGTTTATTGCTGTAAAGAAATTAACTCATGGATCAGATTTCATATGAGCTTTATTCCAATTCCTACTGGATAGAATGAAACTTCAAACAATAAAAATTAGCAGTGATGTTGCTCTTTTCAGGGAGACGGGATAAAGAAAATTTCTTAATGAAACAAATGCACTCGGCTTGTTCTAAGGGGAGGGAAAATCAACAACACAGGCAAAAAATATATATAGTCATTTTTAGGGCATAGATAAAAACATTTTAAAATGTTTTTGATAAACAGTGAATGTTTCTGCCAATAAAAATCTTAATGTTATAATTTATGATTTTTAATGTAGTGCTGAGATAAAGGAAATCAGCCTAAACATATCCTAAAATGCTTAGTTCAAGAAATAGTTTCACCATGCAAATATGTAATATACAGCCATGAAAAAGGTAAAATGAACAGTTTTACTGGTATTCTCCTATAACTATACTTAAAGATTTAGAGAAAGAATCAAGGACCTTTGGCTGTTGTAGAATACACACACACACACACACACACACATATACATATATATTCCAGTAAAGTCAATGTCAGGAAAGTAGTATTTGGCTTTGGGAGTAGGAATTAGGCTCTGCATGTGTCATGGTCAGAAAGTGTCTTCGGGACAGTTGGTTAAAGAGCATAACAAAGTAAATACAGGAATGTGAGGTGGATGCTAAATGAGGGATTGTGATAATGATCCTCTCCTTTTGTAAAATAATTTTTATTAGCTAATATTTAATAAACTACTGTTCTATATTAGTACTATGTCTACTCTTCAGGTATGCTCATTTTATTCAGTCTTTCATAGCAATCCTACAAAGAAAAAAGAGGTTTTTTTTTTTTTTTTTTTTTTTTTAATTTCACTCTAGAATGAAAACTGAGGCATTGAGAGACAGTCATTTTCTTTTGGTCTATTAGCTCCTGTCAATTAGATGTGAACTAAGACTTTCACCACTAGTGGCTGTGCCTTTGATTCCTGCACAGTCATAATAAACCACTTATATAGAATTTTAAGAGCCCTTAAAGAATGTTTATGCCTGTGATCTCATTTTCCTATCACAACCATTATATTCAGTTTGTGGGATGGTTGCTGGTCTGTGTCATAGACAGAAACACTAACATTTGTCTGTTTTTTAGTAATTTCAGGAGTTACTAGGTCTAGAGTTTATAATAAGATCAGCTAAGGCTCCTGTTGCAACTGCATCTCCTTTGCTTTCTGCCTGTTCTAGACTTTTAGACCGCCCTGCGGCTGTTTTTGTCTTTGTTGTTGTTGTTTTGTTTTGTGTCTTGTGGTTTTTTGTGTGTGTTTGTTTTCCAAGAACACACCCAAATAGACTTCCTGCGTGCAACTGAACATCTCAGTGTCTGCTTCCAGGGAACCTGCCCTAAAATAATATTTTCAGTATGAACACAAAAGAATCTTCAGTCAAATCTTCTTGTCCCTTTCATTTTCTCTCACTGTTTTCTTCTTTACAGTACTTCCATTTATTTGTGCAACCTATAAAAGTATATATTTTTAAATTATTTTTATTTTTTTAAGATTTTATTTATTTATTTTTATTTATTTTTTATTAATTTTTTGTTTAATTACAGTTATTTGCATCCTCTCCCCTCCCCCTCCCTTCCCCTCCCATCCTACCTCCCCCCTAAGCCTCCCTCCTCCCCCTTAGTTCTGTCCATGTGTCCTCTACAGTGATTCCTGAAAACTCTTCTCCCCATTGTCCCCTCCCCACTCTCCCCTGTCTATTGTTAGACTGTTCTTAATTTCAGTGTCTCTGGTTATGTTTTGCTTGCTTTCTGCTTTTGTTGGTTATGATCCGGTTAAAGGTGAGATCATATGGTATTTGT
>PVJI01031212.1:0-13335 GCA_004026765.1 Micronycteris hirsuta
TATGAAATGTTAAAAAGTTTCGTATGAGGACTCAGGAGAGAAGGCACCTAGGCCAGATCAGCTACCGGGAAATTTAGATCAGCCACAGCCAAGACGCTTCTGAGGTAAGCAAGCAAATACAACCAGAGAAACAAAATAGAACCAGAGACACTGAAGTTTAGAACATTCTGGCAGTAACCAGAGGGGAAGGGGAAGGGGAAAAGGGGGACAAGGGTATTCAGGAACTGCAATGAAGGACACATGGACAAAACCAAGGGGGAGGGGGGAAGCAAGGGAGGGAGGTGGGTTTGCCTGGGGTGGGGTGGGGGAAGGGTAAATGCGGACAACTGTAATTGAACAACAATAAAATAATTAAAAAAAAAAAACTGTACATAGCCTAAATGTTCCAAGTGGTATATAATTCATGACATCAAGACTCAGTGAATATTTTGTCACTGTTAAATGAATATGAAGATGATATTAATTCATGGGAAAATGTTGAAGAATTTTGGTGGCAAAGTGGCTTCTGTTTTAGCAGGCAGATTGTACATTCACTTGATGAGTGCATTGGCCAGAGTATAAATTGGCACAAGGTAAATACTGGATTTAGGTGACGGGGTTATGAATGGAGTATTTGTGTGTTGGAAATTGCTTTAGTCATATATATAGTATATATACTTTAAAAAAAGACCTTAAAATATCAAAGACTTTGGATCTGGGTAGGAAGGAGGCCAGGGGAGGAACTCCAAGCCTCTCATCTGTTACCACGAAGACAGAACTGCTGTGTCTTAGCCATCTGCACTGCAGGGGCTGGAGAATTCAGATTGGCTAACTTGGGTCTTTCAGTAACTGGAGATCTGACTTCACAAGCCAGCTAACTGTGTAACTGCCAGGCTCCCAGCGTGGACTCCGCCTGGTGCAGATGACTCCCGAGTGGCTTCAGAGCCCCAGATGATTCTTCCCACCTGGGTTTCCAGGGAACTGGGGCGTTGTGTACCCTGAGGCTCGGCTCTGAGTAGCCCACTCACTTCGAGGCTGCCTGACCCTGCAGGCCCCTGCCACAGAGGAAGGCCAGGGATTCTCTTTTCTGCTGCTCAACAGGCAGCAGGAAGGATGTGCCTTGCAAACTGACCTCCTGCAGCCCTGCCTAACCCAGAGGGTGCCCTAGTGAACTACTGTCTGGGTGTTTCCAGTGTTGCACATATTTATTATGGCATTGAAACTTAGAGTTGCCCTATAGGGTTAGCCTCGGTGAGACCCCCACATGCATCCAGTCTACCTCTGGCTTAGCGGGGAGGGCCCTCTGACCTCCCATCTTGCCATGAGCTCTGCTGGGACTTGCAACTGCAGGTCTAGCCTTGTGGCTGAGCTGCTGATCCTCTTCTGACCACTTTCTTGCATCTGAGCCTTGGGACACCCAAAGAACAGCCTTTTCACCCACGACTCCCCCTTGGGTGTGCCTGTGTGTGTGTAGCCTTTTCTTCTCAGTGGGAACTTTCCTGACATGTGCAGGGTCTGTTTGGAGGGCCCACGTCATCCCTCCCTGTGGCCAGCACTGGTCATGGCAGGAGATGCTCTGAAGTGCTGTTTGGAGTCCCAAGGGCTGAAGAGCTCTGGGCAGGTTGGAGCCTGCAGAGCAGAAGCCGCTGCAGCAGAGCGCATGTGGAGAGACGGCCAGGCCCCTGCTGGTGCCCTGGTTATCTCGAGCATATCTTTGCTAAGGCCGAATTCCAGAGCTGTCAAAGATTCGGAGATTGTTTTTGTTGTTCTCAGATTGGACTGAAATAGGGCCTTGGAGCTGGAGGTTTGCCAGGAGCAGAGAGAAACTGGAAAGCGTGCGGCAGCAGGGCTTGCCTGGATACTCACAAGGGGTACCCAGGCCAGTTCCACGTTTTCCAAGACACGCGTGCTAGAGTGTGTGTTTGTAGGCTGGGGTGGGGATATCCAAGTTATTCCCTAGAAGCTCAAGTTCATTCCTAGCCACTCTCCTCCCATCCCCGCCCTCTGCAGTGATCTCAGGCCTACTTCAACGAGATCATCCCCGGTGAATCTAAGTAACAAGCCGTCTTCCTGAGCCCAGGACCCAGCAATAACTGTTTGTCTCAGTTCCCTAATTTAGAGACCACGTGCTTGCCCCAGGGTTGTCAGCAGCTCAATTTCTTGAAGCTTGAAACACATTTCCATAGAAACAATGCTATAAATGGTGGTCGGGTTCCTAGGCTAGCCCACAAAGAGCCCTGGTGTCACCTCCGAAGTTGCTGAAATGAGATATTAGTAAAATTGAGAGCGCACATACAGCAGTAAGAGTTAGCACCCAGGATGTTGAAGGTTAGGTGGCGTGGGTTTGTGTGTGTAGCTTTGTTTCTTTGGTGAGCGGTACCTCTCAGAGCTCTTCTGATAAGGGAAGCTCTGGGGCCCTCCTCCTGTCCACAGCCATAGCCGCTCCTCTCCTGATTTGCTTTCCTTCTTCCTTCCTCGTCAAGTCGGGAGCCTGGGCCTCCCTGCCTGTCCCCTGGGGCCTGGGCTGGGGTCTATTTACCCCAGATGAGGAAATCCTATTCAATGGCCCTTACATCATCAATATCATCGTCATTATTGTGACTTAAACTATCTTTTCCAACTGAACAGAATAAACATTACACCTTATCAACTGACATGGTTCAGATTCTCTTCTGATTGCCGCCTGCATGTCTGTGGAGTTCTAACATAATTTCTAAGTTTACGTCTGTGCGGGCTTTGTGCCGGCTTTGCCAGTGAGCATTTTGATAAACGGTTTCATCAGAGTGTTTCCATGTGTGAGTCCCTCTATATGTCATTCTGTTATCATGCTCTGCCATGATCTGAATGCATTTCGACAGGTGATTGAGCCTCTTCTGTGAAAATTCCTTTGTGGTGGTATTTCAGATTATTTTCATGGGATCTGGTCCCCCGGCTGTGATCACCTGGTCAGTTGTTAGATTCTTGTAACAGAGAGCTGAACTGCATTCTGGAAAGCCTCAAGCAGTCTACAGCAGCGCGGCTGTGTACCTGCAGCCGTGTACTGACGGCCCTGCCGACAGCAGCTTGCTGGCTTAATTTATTTTTACTTATTTTCACACTGACTCTGGCCACAGTGGATCCTTAATGGTGTTCTAATTTGCATTTCTTAATTGCTGCTGAGACTATCCGCTTTCCCTCTAGATGATTTACTGTGTGTGTTTCCTCGTGTGTCAAACCACGCTCCTCTCCCGTCACCGAGGCGCCTACCCACTTCCATCTGCGTCCTTGAGCCTCATTTCTGTTGGGAAACACAGTCCTGCCTTCCTCACTGCTCCCTCCCTAGAGGGCCCTGGCCACCTCCACACGTGCCTGGTTCCCCACCAGCAGCCACTCTGGCCCTCAGCCCTCTGACTGCTGGGCCCCATGCCGTAGGTGGGGGGTGGAGCGGGGAGGGGGTTTGAGAGGTGGACACTGGGGGATCTGTGACAGAGGCCGAAGAGGAAGTAGATTTGAGGCAGGGGCTTGTCTGAGTGGTTCCAAAGTAGGTGCATAATGTGACCTCCTTGGAGAGATCACCGTCGTGAGGCTGTTCCCTTGGCATAGATACTCCGCTCTGCCCCCAGGAAGGGGGGCTCCATGTGGCCAGTGTTCCAGTTTCCTTTTTTCAAGACAAACCAGAAATCCTGATTTTCTTTTAGCTTAAATCTCCTGGTTTTAAAAAATGTTGACAATACATTTGGGTCAGTTAAATTAAAAACATGTTGTATGAATCAAATAAAACATATCCGGTGGGTGAGAATGGCTGGTGAGCCTCCAGTCTGTGACTCCTCCTCATTTGACTTCCTTCCTGGGAGAGCCCAAGCCCAGAGAGTGTCCTCATCGGGCAGGGAGACGGATGGAGGGAGTCTAGCAGTCCAATTCCATCTGTATGACCTTGGAAGAGGTGTGGAACCTTTTCGAACCTTAGCCTCCTCACCTGTAAAATGGGGATGATGGCTCCCCCTCAGGGTGCGGGGTGAGTCCAGTGGGCTGGCATCATGTCGGGCATTTAGTAGATGCTTAGTAAATGTGTTGATAGGTCCCACATGAGGTCATCCAGACAATGAGATGTAGTACCAGGCTTAGAACTTTACTCTTTTGACTACCAGTCCAGGGCTTGTTCCATATCACTTTGGCCTACTTTCATGGGAGTTCCCAGCAGTGTCTGGACACAAGCAACCTTCTGATCCTGGGAAATTGCAGGTCATTTTATGAGAACTCGATTGTGCAACTGTACTGAGCTCGAGTAATGGGGGCTCTTGTCTCTGTGGACTTGGACCTGCAGGCCCCAGAACCCAGGAGATCAAGCTTCGATGTAGTAATAGTAGGAGCAGCAGCAGTTAAAATGCCATACACCATTCACCCTAAGAAACCCTTGATTATAAGATGCACCATTGTTTTATGTGCAGCTGTGGACAAGACAATGCTGCTAATGAAACCACGACGTGCTCTCAGTTGTAAGATGCGTCCTGACTTGAGACATGTTGAAATGGGAGGAACGGTGCATTTCAGAATGGAAGAAACAGAGTAGTAATGAAAGTAGTCATAATAATCTGTTAAATTGTATTGCTCACTCCAGTTTTCACATACCTTATTTTATCCGTGCATTGATCAGCAAGCACTTGCTGAGCGCCCACCATGTGCAGGCACCGGGGCTACAGGGTGCCTAAGATCCAGGCTGTGCCCTTCGGAGGCCCTGATCCTAGTAGGGAGATGGCACCGTATACACTCCTGTGTCCTGCCTTTGCTTGGAGGCATCAAGCAAGGCTTCCTGGAAGAGCTGCCAATCAACTCAAGTCTGGTAGGAGATCAGGGTATGGGTTAACCTGTGGATGGAAGTGGAGGGCGGAGGAGCATGCACAGGAATGCAGGCGTCTTGGGGAACTTTAGGTTGTTTGGCTGGGGGAGCCTGAGGCTGGAAAGTGGGGCAGAGTGGGATCCTGCCGGAAGTGTAAATACCTAACTTGCCGGCTGCTACTGTCAGCTTTTTTACATAGATGATAGGAGCTACTGAAAAGAGATGTGATCACTCTGATGGCTGTGTGGATGGTGAGTGTGCAAGACTAGAAGCAGGGAGAGCAGTTAGGAGATGAGACAAAATGATAGCCAACACTTACAAAAGACCTAACGTGTGCCAGATACTGTGTTAAGCTCTTATCGTCCCCATTTTGCAGATGATAAAACCAAGTGGTTAAGAGCTTTGGTCATCAAGCTAGTGTGAGCCAAGATTTGGACTCAGGTCTCAGCCTGTGCTTCTAACCTGTGCACGCCCATGAATATGCATTTGGGGTTCTAGTTTATGATGTACTAGTATTTGTTTTCATTTAAAAACAATGCTTTCAAGTACGTCCCATTGGATCTCAGGGGTCCCAGTCTTCCTGGCCCACTGCTGCAGGTGGGGAAGTGGAGCTGCGGAGAGCAGCTGGTGGAGAAGTCTGTCTGGGTCGGGTCCTTGGCGGGGGATGGGCACGGAACTGTGCTGAAAGGAAACGAGGCCCTTGGGAAGCTGGCAGCTCTGGCTCTGTGAAGAAAGGGCGTTTCTGTCCTCGTGGCCCTGCCTGGCAGCCACACCTGTTTTGTCCTTTCCCCTGTGCCCAGCCAGACGTCTCTCCCAGAGTGACAACAGCAACTGGGGACGTCTGCAGAAGCTCCCTCTCGGGCCTGACAAAGGCACTCAGAACCTGGCCCGAGCCTGCAGGAGAAGTAGGTGTCGGGGGTGTGGGTGGGAGGGCCCAGAGGTGCGGACAGCTGTGGGCTGGTGTGGCAGGCCTGGCCTTGCCCCAGAACAGGTGAAGTGAGTGTGAACCGAGGAGGAGCGTCTCCTGGGTTGTCAAGTGTGGAAGGCAGTGCAGGGTCTTCTCAGCGTACAATGGCTTGGTGGTTGCACCCATTAAGTTTCGAGCTCCTCCTCACCCAGAAAGGACATGGCAAAAAGAGAAGGCACAGCCATCAGAGGAGTGCCCCTGTTCAGGCTGGGTAGGCAGCACTGTGGAAAAGCTTGGTGGAAAGATCACAAAAAGCAGGGACTTTAAGAGAAGCCTTGGAGGGACACCAGGAAGGGACACGGAATTGATCCTGGAGAGTCCCTCTGGGAAGAGCACAGCAGAGGATCACCCTGAGGGCTGATAGGGTGGACCCGGGGTTCTTTACAGCGGAAAAAGAAAAATCTGGCCTGGCTGAGGTTCTTGAAAGGGAGAAGAAGCTGGTTTGGGGAGAAGGGGATTTAGAATGAAAAATAACTGTAACCTCTTATATGAACAAAGCATGATGCAGTCATAAGGCAGGGTTTTGTCCTGTGATTCTCCCACGTCCCTAGAAGGTGGGCATTTTTCCATTGTTCTTGTTAACAGATACTTTACAGTGCATCTGGTGTGGGCTCAGAGAAGGTATCAACTTCCTAAGGTCACAGGGTGCATCAGCTTCAGTTAGGCAGGACCCAAAGTCCGTCTCAGCATTGTGGGCTTGTGATTTCCTCAAGCGTTTGTACCCCGAATTCTCTACACCCCTGCAAAGGTTGATCATTCACTTAAACATACCATGTGCGCTGGCCTCGATGGCAAGGTCCTGACAGAACAGGGACAATGGAAAAAGGACAGGAAGGCTGGGGAAGCAGGAAAGCCCTCTTTTAAATAGCAAGTGATGGCATCAGAAAGTTCATGGAGGTGGGCAGGTGGTGAGGAGCTGGCTTCCTTGGACGCTTTTATACCCTTCTTTTTGGGGATAGAATTCACATGCCACAACATTCACTACTGGAAGTTTCTTAATGGTCTCAGGCTGTCTCAGAAGTGGAAACGGGTGCTGGCCACCCGGGTAGGGTGCGTCACTGTGAGCAGAGTCCTGAGAGCTGATGCAGTCCCAGGAGCCTCTCTAACGCCATGTTCTGCTCTCACTGGGACCCAGAATTTGGAATCCTGTCTAGGGTGCTTTGCTTCCTGGAGGGTTTCTCAGCAGACATGCGCCCTGTGAAGTGGAACTCTGTACTCCTCCCTTTTCTGCAGTTTATGAAGGTCGATGGTGGAGGAAAGCTCACTCCTTGGGTAAGATCTTTCTCTCTCTTTCCCTCTTTCTCTCTGTCTCTCTCTTTTTCCTTCCCCAAAGGGCACCCTTCTTGGTTGCCCCAGAAGCCTGCAGGAAGGGCTGGAGCTTCTAAAACCAAAACTTTCACTTCACATGTCAGTGATTCTGCACTGTCATATCTGCAGCAAAACTGACCTCCAGGGCTTTCCCGGAACAGCCGCAGCTTCTTTAAGCACTTCATCTGCCTGCCTTTGAGAGGTAGGCTTCCCCTGCCAGGCAGGGCCCCCTGGGACAGTCTTGAGCCATCCTTCCCTGCACACCCCTGTGAGCCCCTCTTTCTCCCTTGTCTTCTTCTCTGAGATGGCCTGAATTTGGGAATTCAGTTGGGGTGAAGGGATAAGCTGCTCCAACATGAGCAGAGCCCCTCCAGGTCGCTGACTTCTGCTCTCAGGCATCCTGCCACCCATCTCTACTCCCTGCCATGCTCCCCGGGTCAGGCACAGCAGCCCAGCGTGGGACAGGGAGGCAGTCCTGGCGGGACTAGGCTGGGGAGTGCCCTTTGGAGTTGCTCCCAACTCATTCCCTGGAGGCTGGGCCCTGGCTGCAAGGTGGCAGGCTCTTCTAGGAATGTGCTCCCCAGCTGGGTTTCCCGGTTGCTTGGGAACATCCCCAGGCTGGTCTGCACTGGCTCTCAGGGGCTCGCTCAAGGGGCTGGGCCCGAGGTCACCTTTAGGGACTAGGCTCTTGAGGCAGGTCACAATGGCCACAGGCCTGCAGAGGAACCTGGTAGCAGTGGGCACTGGAGACCAAGTGGCTTTGCTTTTGCTTCCTTCCCTTGGATGAGGTGTCAGTGAGAAGGAAGAAATGAGACAAGTGGAGAAAACAGAAAAGGTTTTACATTGAGCCTCTGCTTGAGAGTCTAGGCTCTACTTGGGGCTAGACTCCGCCTTTCTCTAGGGTCGATGGGAAGAAGAGCAGAGAGGTGACAATCGATTGGTTTGCCCCGTGATCTTCTGTATTCGCGGAACCTCTCTGCACCTCAGTGCTCACATCCACAAAAGGGGAGGAACGAAGCTCTTGCACACGCAGGTCGTGAAGCAGCGTGGGGCATGTGCTTTGAGAATGTCAGGAGCAATACCAACATAGCAGAGGCTAAATCCGAGAGCCCGGGCTTTTCTTTCCGGAGGTGATTCCCCCAGAGCTCTCCCACTCACTCTTCACAATCACAGAATCGTGGGTTTTAAACTGGAAGGCATTTCAAGAGGTCATCTATTCCAGTCCCCTGGTATAATTATATTTTGCAGATACGATTGTTTTGTCATTACTTTGACATATCGGCCATAGCAGGGTGCAGGGGAGCCCCTTTCATTCTGGGTGGGGTGTGAGCTCAATGCACACAGGTGCTCAGACCAGCGAAGGGTGTAAGAGGACAGTCAGGAAGGTCATGACCCTTGGGAGCAAGTGTGGGTTTTTCAAGGGAGGGGGCGATACCCTTGTCCTGCAGGCTCAGGGGGCCTGTGAGAATCTCATTCTGCTGTCCCTCTCCTTTGCCCTGAGAAAGCAAGGGATGCACTGCTTGTCAGGACTGGCCACGGGGGGATAGTGGTTGCCAGAACATAGTTTATTCTTCAGGGCATTTTCCCCAGTTCAAAGGTAGATCTCCGTCTGACTCATTTCCTTGGAAAAAACAAACAAAAACAGAAATGGAAGGAACCAGGAAAAACAGGGCTCCCGCCCCTGGACTTTCTCTTGGTTCTGGAACATCACTGAATGTGGGGGGTCAGCAAGAACCTCCTGAGTAGCAGAAATGTTTCCCATCTTCCCAGCAGCCAGGCAGGGAGGGGCCAGGGGCACAGTGGGGAAGGTAGGAGAAATATGGGCCCGCTGTGAAAAGCTGCCCCAACTCTGGCCTCGGTTGCTAGAATTAAACCCAGAAGCTTTTCATCGCCTAAGTAATTGAGACGTGGGCCATTTATAAGAGCTCGGGCCAGTTTCTCAACAACCTCTGCACCAGTAGGATGCTGATGAGCCCAAAGTGAAACTTGGGAAGACTGTTAATAAAGTGTCTTGGAGAGAACTGCGCATGATTTACCGTATCCCGAACCAGAGAATAATTCTTTGTGGAAGAAAGCGACTTGTGTCCTCCCCAACATCACACGCACACTTTCCTGGCAGGCCCGATGGGTTTCCAAACATTTCGTCACCGTCTCCTCCTGACCTTGGTGTGAAAGGAACGAGCCGCGTGGCCTGTTCCAGCAAAGCCATCCGTGGGGCGCCGGCCTGGGCCGAGGGAGGGTGGCGACGGACTCCACAGTGGAGGTGAGGTCTGCTGGAAATCCCCAGCCGCGGCCAGCCGCCGGAGGTTTAAAGACGCCTTCGCCGGCCTTATTTGGTCGCAGGAAGTGGGCGGCGCTGGGCCTGCGAGTGGGGAGGCCGACCCGAGACAGCCGTGCTGATGAAGTGGTAGAGCTGGTTCCTGCTCGCCGCCGTGCCGCGCGCGCCGGCCGGCCGCTGGGGCTCCGCGCTCCCAGCCGCGAGTTGTGCAACCCTTTGTAGCACCTCGGAGAGTCCTCCTTCGCTGTTGCCTCTCGCCCTCGCTCTCTTTTTTTTTTTTTTTTTCAAGCTGTGAGCTCAACCGATGAGTCAGAGCAGTGCAATCCTGACACTGCATCGCAGTACTGGGGGTGACACGGAGGGAGGGAGAGCGATCGCGAGGCGGACACCACCGGCGCGGGGTGCGCCGAGGCTCCTGCGCCGCCAGAGAGAGGTGACAGCCCGCGCGTCCCTCCCGGGCCCCGCCAGCAAACTTCCCAGCCTCGAGAGGCGCCGGCCGGTGGAAGCCCTGCGAGCGCCGCGGGGAGGCGGCGGCGCCTGTTTGTTTTTAAAATCGAGGAGTGCGTGCCGGCGGCTGGAGTCTGAGAGCAGACCGAAGGCGGCGGCCCGTGGCGGAAAAGGGACAGCCGAAGCCGGAGCTCGGGCAGGAGCGGGTAAGTGGGGCTGCCGGGTCGGCGGCCGAGGCCTGCACGAGTCGAGGCGCAGCCCGCCCTGGCGCGGCGGCCGAGGGACCCCGGGCTGCGTGCAAGCGGTGGCGGCGGGCGCGCGGGCTGCAGCTCTGCAGGCGCGGCCCTGAGCTGGGGCGCGGGGCTGCGCGGGGCGCGGCGCGTGAACTTCTGCGGCCTGGGCGGCTGAGAGAGTGTGTGTTTGTGTGCGTGGGTGTGGACCTGCGTTGGCCGATCCGCAGCCCGCCCCTCCGTGACCCGCACCCCCCGTCGCAGCTGCGTGTGCAGCGCCAACCCGCCGGCGTGTTTGTGAAGCTACGCAGCTCGCGCGCGGCCCCCGCCCACCCGGGCGCGGCCCCGGCCCCGGCCCCGGCAGGAAAACCCTCCCCATCCGCGGGGCCAGTGGCGGCTGCTCAGGAACACGGCTGCTCCTCCTCCGCCTGAGCGAAACGTGGTGTCCGCAGGGACCCGCTTGCGTGACGGAGCTCAGACCTGCCAGGCGACGGGAGGGGCTCGCGAATGCAGGAACTAGGCGCGGGAGCCCCTTCTCCTTCCAGTGTGCACGGGAAAGTGGACACACAAACTGCCTGCTCTGGGAGTTTGGGGCAGAGGTGCAGGGCTGGCAGGAAACAGGTAGAGGCCTAAACTGGAGTGTTTAGGCGGGCGGGCTGGCCCCGCGCACCCCAGCGCTGCGGGCGCGCCTCAGAGCTGTCATCTCTCACCACCCCCGCTCGCCCGCGTGCCGCCGCCTGCGGAGCTCTCTCCGCGCTTCACCGTGTGCTTGGTTTGGTGGTGCCTGTCCAGAACCCCTACATATGGCTGGCTTGGTGGAGGTAGTCTTACCGTCTCCCTACTCACACTTACAGAAGCGTGTGCACCAGATCGCCCTCTGCGGGCCCCTACCCAGGCCTCTGGATGAGGGCCTGGTGCCGTCCTGGGGCTTTCAAGCCTCAGCCCCAAGGAAGGCAGACCTTGAGGAGATCCCTGCTGCTCAGAGGGGAGGCCACGGGTATTCCAGCCCAACCTCCAGCGTGAGCTGTTGGAAAGATGAAAGGGGAAGTTCCTCGCCCCATTTAAAACTTTTTCGGTCACAACTCCGTTGACTACTTCCTGCTTCCACCATCCTACGTCGGACCTGTGTGCCAGGGTGTGGAGCCGCGTTCAGGAGCCAGAGGGATAAGGGGACAGCGGCAGGCCCTGGGTGACTATGGAGGCCGCCGTAGCACGTGTGTGCAGGGGATCCCTGTTGGCAGTTGTGGTTGGGGGAGGGGAGGTCTGACTTGCTCCAGCAGAGGGAGCCTGGTCTGATAGCGGCCTGCAGGTCTGGCCTCTCCTTGTCCCTGCAGCTTCAAGATTGAGATTGGAGGCCTGGTGAAGGTGGAAGAACTGTAGCTCTGAGGAGAAGCCTCTCTCTTCCTTTGGGCCAGGATGAGGGGAGGAAACCACCTGTCTCGCTCCAGAACCTCCCAGGGATGGTGTGGCATATGCCCCTTCAGAATCAGAAATGCACTCTTTCCACAGGCTGGTACATGGCTTCAGGACGAAGGGGAACGGAGAAGCCTTTCCAAGTTGAGAATTCGAGGGTCCCCTTTTTTCTTCTGCTCTGGACACTGAATAATAGGGGTGTAAACATTCGATTACTGTGATAAACCATCTCCTTGCATGGCCCTGGCCCAGAGTCCACTCTAATTGGATAGGCCTCTGGCTGGTTACTTTAGTCTGAGCAGTCCTAGGAGACAAGGTGGTGGAGAACCTGGAGGGCGCTCTCCCACTCCCCCACCCATGAAGCTCAGTCAGGACTGCTTGCCCACTCCCAGTGTGGGCTGTCCAAGCACCAGGCTGGACCCTCACTCCCTGTGGCTCTGTCAGCCCCTCACCCTACCCTAGGAAAGAATGCCCTGGAGTGCTGGTGGGGATGAGAGTTCACCTTTTAAATGTGGGATTTAAAAATAGCTGGAGTTATTAACCAGTGGATCCCAGTAAAGTCAATAAAAAATAAAAATAGCCTGCGTGTTTTGCTCTGTGGGCTACTGCTTCTAATAAATGGAGGGACGGGGAAACAATGTACAGTTACAGACTCTAGTGAGGGCCTCCTGTGGCTACAGAACCCAGGCAAGTTCTGCCCAGTGGAGCCAAGGCCTGTGGGCCCCTGGTGAGAGAAGGGAAGAGGAGGAGAAGGGTTGGGTGGGGGGTGGGGCACATGAGCTTAGGATCCTGGAAGAGAAATGAGTTCCGTCCAGGACTCTTTGGCCGTGATGACCCCCATCTCCCGTAGTTGGATCTCCCAGAAGGAAACCTCGCTCATGGTAGCATGGGGATGGCTACAAGTAGGTGGAAGTTTCTTCCTTATACTGCTGTGGTTCTGTTTCAAATGCCACCCACTTCTTTGGAGAAGCCCCAGTCTTCTTCTCGACATGTATTTCCACTTCATGTAGTCGTTTGTGTACATGCTGTAGAGTAGTAGTCGAAAACCTCAACTCGAGCTCGAGTCCCTACACCCCTTTCCTAGAGCTGCAGTGAGGATGTTATGAATTCGCTCATGTGAAGTGCCGAGCGCACGTTCCAGCCTCATCGTAGCCCCTGCTCTCCGGTAAGGTCTGTATTTTTCCTACAACGCCTGCATGTAGTAGCTGTTCTGTGTGTGGTAGCTGAACAAATAAATGAAAGATCTCTCTCAAAAAAGTGTGGACCTGGCCTATAGTGGGCCCAGGGAGTCCTGCTGCTGGGACTCACTGCACCAGTGATCCTCGGGCACCCAGTTTCCTGGCACTGCCCTTGGCTGGCCTTCTGGAGAGTCATCCTGACCCTAGTGGGGCCTCAGGGTCCAAGACTGTAGAGCCTCCTGCCTGGGAATCTGCTAACCTAGGCATGTCCTTCAGCCAGGCCAGCTGGCACCCTTCCTATAGGAGGAGCCTGGAAGCCCCATTCTTCCCTGACTCACCAAAGTCTGCAGGAAATGCAGCCAGTGGTCTCATTCTGTCGGAGGGGTTGCTTCAGCACGGAAGCACTCTGGTTAAGTGGAGCAAAACTAAACAAACCTGTGTGCTGGGCTGGGGCTCTGTGGAGTGTCCTGAAATTCCCTGTTCTTGAGGGATCTACATTTGCATGCGAAGCAACATCCAGGATACCGTGAGACTGTGAGCTCATTTTATGAATCAGAAGCATTACAGCATAACTTCGGTGTTAGAAACTGCTATTTGGAATCCAGATCATCCTCCCTCCACCTCCAACACACACACTTGCAGGGGCTCTCACAGTCACACACTTGGGAACGATAATAGCAAAACTTGTCCACACCCATTTCCACCCCCACACACAGAAC
>PVJI01031213.1:0-13470 GCA_004026765.1 Micronycteris hirsuta
CCGCCGCGCACCTGGACAGGGCTGGTGTCCGAGGGGGGGACGCGGCTGCAGTAGGCGGCCCCCGGCCCCTGCACCTGCCTGGTGGCAGTGAGCACTCCCCGCGGGGGCTGCCCCTGAAGGGCCTCTGGCTTCTGCCAGAAAGCACGGAGCCCTGCCGCTCCCCGCGCATCAGACAGCAGCGGGGGCGTGCCAGCCGGGAGGCGGCAGCAGGAGGGGCAACAGTGCGCAGGTGCGGCCGGCCAGGTGCAGCGGGGGAGACACCTGGGGTCTCGGTCAGCTCGGGCAGCTGGAACGAACAGGACGATGAGCCCAGAGACGTGGACAGAGCACATCCATTCCTCACAGGTCTGGGGGCGGGGGGCCACAGCCAGGCTGCCCGTGCGGCCAGGCGCTGCCGAGCACCCTCCTCCGGGCCATGGGCGGCCCCTCTCTCCTGTGTCCTCACGGGGCGGAGGGACAGCTCCAGCCCCTTCCTCTTCTTATGAGGACAGTGACACCCCAACACGGGGCCTAGTGTCATGACCACATAGAACTCCAGTGACCCCCCGTCAGGCATCAGAGCATCACACGCTAACTTGGGAGGGACCCAGACCCCGGTCCCTAACAGCTGGTGTGACCCATTTTCTGTCACCCTTTGGTCCAGGTGGCCCCAGGTGGAGCCTTCATGTCTGCCGTTTTCTGTCCTAGCGGCACCTAGGTGTCACCGCAGGACACAGGTTTGCCTTGGGACGGAATCCTTTCACTCCGTTCCAGCTCGTCGCTCACGGAAACCCCGGGAGGGCGCCGGCTACAGCTGGGCACGCAGTGGGGGCAGGGTGTTGGGCGGACGGCACCGTCTCTCCGCCTGCCCGCATGCCTCCACACACACACACACTCACACCCACGCACATACACACATGTAGACACCATGCACTTACACACACCACACCAGACACAGCCCCACAATACCACACCATGCCACACACACGCATATTCACACACATAATACAAACACACTCACACTCATATACACACTGAGCACCTTCATACTACAAACACACATACACACTCACACCACACACTACACCCACACACTCACACACATACACACACATACCACACGCTCACTACACCACACAAACACACTCACATACATACTGATACACTATGCTCACTCACACACTAAGACTACAAACATACACTCACACTACCCATGCACACTTACCTACTCACTAACACATATACACACACGTTGACACACATACACACACCACACACATATACACACATACCACACTCTCACTACACCACACACAAACACACTCACACTCACATACACACTGACACGCTATGCTTACACACACTAACACTACAAACACACACTCACATACCACACATGCACACTCACCTACTCACTAACATATATACACATGCACATTCACACTCACACTCACTCTCACACACTCAGACACACTCACGCACATCCACACTACTATCATCACCCAGGACACTTTCCCAGGTGAACCTTTGTAGCAGGGTCCCTTCAGTGCAGGGCTGATGCCCTTGACCTCATGGCCAGCCCTGGGGCCAGCCCGGGAGCCAGACCCAGGAGGCCCCGGCGCACTCGGCGCTGGAGGCTGTGCGTGCCGGCAGAGAGCCGCCCCATTCCCGCCGGCAGAATTCAGACACCCTTGGCTGCCTAACGCCTTCTCCCGAGTCAGAACCTCGGGCTGGAGGGCCGCCCGACTCTGCCTGCTCATGGGGCATGTCTCCTGCACACTGGCTGTCTTCCTCTCCGGGAGCAGAGGAAGCGAGGCCGGCAGTCCAGCCCCCCGTCCTGCTGACCAGGCTGGTGTGCCCCATCCCAGGGCCGAGGGAGCAGGGTGGGCAGGGAGGAGGTTCAGTTCCTTTCAAAGGAATTCATTCTCCCTGCTGCTGGGCCACGGCTGGCATGTGTGATGCTCTCCACTTCTGGAAGTTTCTCTCCTTCTTCATGTCTAGTTTCTCTCCCACTCCCAGGGGTTAAGCGAGTGGAGTTGTGCTCACCTGGCACGGACAGACAGGGGGTTGTGGGGGGTGGCACAGAACAGTGAGGCTGGGGTGGGACCCCCGGGCCGAGCAGGGCTTGGCCACCTCAGTCACCTCCAGTCCTCACGTCCTCGTGGCAACCATGTGCCCTCTGCAGGCTCCGCTCCTTAGCACGGAGCTCCAGGGTCCCCGACCTGTGACCGTCCAGGGAAGACCTCGCAGGGCTCAGGCGTGTCCTTCTGTCCTCCCCAGGCTGGCTGTGAAAACCCCACCATCTCCCTGCACGTCATCGGCTTAAACGGACCCACCCACGACCTGGAGATGATGCCACCGGACGACCCACGCATGAGGTCTGCCCCCCCCCGGGCTATGTTAGAAAACAGGAGTCATTAGATGGGTTATTGGGGTCACATTTGCATGGTCTCCGATGTATTTTACAGCCAATGCAAACATCCGAGATAAAGGTAAGTGCCTGAAGTCTTAGGTTTCACACATCAGTTTCCTGGAAACAGAACACCAGTCAGACCGGTCCCACCATTTCCCACTGACGCTGGGGGTCCTTTCGCCCACCCGCTCTGGGAAGGGGCCCCATGACTGCATGTCTCCAGCAGGGGGCGCACAACGCAGTCTTTCCCAGAAAATCCGCGCCATCGGACTTGCCGTCTCTGACGCCCCATTTTCGGAGCATGATTTTAGGGCATCTCGGTCCCCTGCTGGCGCCGGGATCTGAGCAGAGACTCCTGTTCCGTGAGCCAAGCCTCCCAGATGGCTGGGGGAACATTCTGACACAGATAACTCTCCTCCTGTTGTGCGCCTCTCGTTTAGATGGATTATTTCTTGATCAAAACAAGGTAGCCTCTCGCCAAGTGAAGGGGTCTGACTATCAGTTCCGTCTTGTCCCGAGGCTCAAGCCGCCTGGGGACACGGTCACTTCCAGAGTCCGCCTACGTCGTCATGAAACCTCTCCGGTGGGAATGTCGATGGGGAGGAGGGCATTGGACTGGTACCAGGGCCCATGCATTCAGATTCCCGTTCATCTAGAAATGGGCCCGTGAGCCCAAAATGATTCCTTCTGAGATTCAGCAAATAGCCCAAACTTTGCCACAACTCCAGCCTGGGTCTTTGCTATCTAGTTACAAAAACCCACGTGATCAGTAGCTTCTGGAAGGACAGGCACCAAGGCCCTGCCCCTCGGGCGGCTCCATGGGCCCAGCTCAGACTGGACCAGGGAGCCCCTGGTTTTGTGAGCCTGTTTTCACCTCGGTGCTGACGTCCGCAGTCAGACCATCTGCTGTGTCCCTGAACCCGGAGGTTTCTGTAGATTTCCATGGGGCCTTTCAACCCTCCCTTCCTCCGCAAGATGTAAAATGCGGACAGGCCCTCAGGTGGACAGACCAGCCCTCCGTGAAGGGCAGCCCATGCCTCTGTCCCCGCCCTGGGCTGATCCCCCCTTGGACAGCCGGTCCCCAGGCCGGACTCCCTTATGGCCCCTCCTTGGGGACGGGCCATTTGTGGGCCCCGGTCAGGGGACCCGGTCAGCTCGGCTGTCGGTATCTGTGCTGGGGTGGAGGATACACTAGGGGCGCGGCTCTGTCTCCTCTCCCGGCGATCCACAGATGCCATCTCTTCCCCGCAGCCCCCCGGGGCCCCATCCGGCACGCTCTCTGAATTAATGTGGAAAGTCACCTGGAAAATCTAAGCCATCTGTGTGCGTTAATTGAAAATCTCGTTTAGTCAATTTGGTGGGGCTGTTTCCGCAGGCTTGATTAGCTTCAAGGACAGTGAAAAATTAGCCTCCCCGGGAGCTGGCGGTTCAGTCCACTCGCTCTCCCTTCTTAAGCTAATGGTAATGATGCCTTTTCTCCGCCATCTCAGGCCACCGTAGGCAGTGGTCACACTTTGTCAGCCCCTTCTCTGCCACACACCCTGAGTGAGGGCTTTTTCAAGGTGAGCACAGATGTATCGGAAATCACAGACCACCTGGGAGCGGATGTGTATTGAGCATTAATTATTGGCCAACCATGGGATGGAGAATTCCGTGGGGAGAATCTCCGTAAGCAGAGAGGCTACAATGCGGAGGGCGATAGACTGGAAGAAGTCGTTCCACACGGGTGAACGATTGCGTGTGTGAGAGGGGCCGCGGGAAGTGTGGGGGGTGGGAGAGGGGGCCGGCCTCGGCTGGGGGGGGCCGGCATCAAGGCTCACAGCGGCGCTGCACTATCGGCATTTCAGGCCTGGACCCTGCCGTGAGATCATCCTGTGCCCTGGAGCAGCATCCCTGGCCTCTGGCCATTGGGCGTCAGCAGTGCCCTTCCCTGAGTTGTGACCATCACAAATGTCCCCAGCCATCACCCCGTGTCCCAGGACCAAGGACCGCTGGCTGACAATGAAGGGTCTCGAGTCAACGGTCTGCTCTGGTCTTGGTCTGGCTTCCGCGCCTTCATCTGTAAAATGGTGACCAGTGACGATAATAAGCGTGGATCCTCTCATGGGTGGTTGTGGAGATTAAATGAGATGATGCACTCAGCCCAGGGCTGGCTCGTGGGAGCAGCCATGTGCTGGCTGTGAAGGCCACCTCTCCCTTTGGGGACTCCTCCCTGCCCTGTCCTCAGAGCCTCTGGGTCCCCCACTGACCTGCTCGCCTGCCAGGTTCGCTTCCACTGGGCAGACTGACCCCCAGGCGAGCTCGGGCCAAAGGCTGTGTCACACTCACTGGTTAGTAAGGGAACCAGCGAGGTGTTAGGGCCGGTCCAGAGGGCGTTTGAGAAGCTGGCATGAAGGGACAGCTGGACAGAGAAAGGTAGGGGGAAGTTTGCTGGGTGGTGGATGCAACAGGACCGTAACCTGTGAGCTCTGGCGGGGGTCTGACTACCCCCCAGCAGAGACTTCCTGCGCTGGAAGCCACGCCCTGCGCTGGAAGCCACGCCCTGCACTGGAAGCCACGCCCATAACTGAAAGCCACGCCCAGCGTGGGAAGCCACGCCCAGCACTGGAAGCCACGCCCATAACTGAACGTCACACCCAGCACTGTGAGCCACGCCTTGCACTGGGAGCCACGCCCTGCACTGGAAGTCACGCCCTGCACTGGAAGTCACGCCTAGCGCTGGAAGTCACGCCCTGCACTGGAAGCCACGCCCTGCACTGGAAGCCACGCCCAGCGCTGGAAGAGTACCCAGTGACCTCTTCGGCCTCCATGCGGGTTGAGGATAAATTTTCTGACCGTCTCGGAATGGCATCCCAAACAGAGACCCCCAGAAAACTCTCTAAACCGGGTCAGAGCGCATGCGCCCTCTGCTGCAAAGCGCCCTGCGGTTTCCTGTTTCCCTTGCGGTGAAAGGCGAACTTCCCTCCGCGGCCGGAGCCCCGCCCGCCTGCTCGGGCTGCGCTCGGCCGCCCGTCCCGGGACACCTGTGCTGGGTCTGCCCTTTCTCAGGTGCTCCGCCCGGGGCTCCCGCGGCCCACGGGCCCCATCGACGCGCTCGCAGCTCAGCCCCCACTCCTTGCTTCAGTTTTCTTCTGGGAACCTACCCAGCAGGGGGGTCTGCGCGCTTCGTCACCCGCGTCCTGTCCCCACCCACCGCCCCCCGGAGGGAAAGGCCAAGGGGCGCAGCAGGGACGAGCTGAGCCCACCTTTGCAGGATGGGCAGATTGACTTCACACGCGGCCGCCAAAAACCCTGACGTTGTTGGATTCTTGCAGACTGAGACGTCTTCCGTGGTCCCGGCCCGGCTCTGAGACGCGAACACCAAAAACTTTCAGCCCTCGATGCCGTCCGGTCATCGGAGGCGGGAACCTGGGGGGAGGCAAACTCTTCTTCCCACCCGCCCCCACTTCCAGCGGCGACGCTAAGAGAGACTCGAACGAGACAGAAACCGGGTGTGTTAACGCCTGCAGCCCACCTCGAGGGGGGGATCTCAGTGGAAGTAAGTCCAAGCAGCTCAGACAGCATCTTCAAGAGGAATGATACATTTGTGGAGAATGAACGGGATGAAAGGAAGCAGCTCTGGTTTCCAAGGGCGCGCGGACTGTGGGAAGGTCACTCACGGTGCGCGCAGGGTCCCGGGGCGCAGCTCGGGGCTCCAGGAAAAGGGGAATTTGCACCCCGCCTGTGGATGGAAAAGGGGGAGCTGCTTCTCCCTGGCCTTCGGCGCAGCTTCGCTGCCGTGTCCACAGGCGTATTTGGGGGTGACGAAGTCTGGTTTCCTTCGACACTAATCTGGAAAAGACAAAAAGGCAGACGCCTGCTCTGCGCAGAGCTGTAAATGGGAAAGAGACAGAACCAGAGCCCTCGCAGACCTGGCCAGGGACAGGTGACAGACAGAGACATATGTCATATTAAAAAAAAAAAAAAACCTCAGTGCCACAAAGCCCGGATCCTTCTCTTAAGGTTTCACTAAGGGAGGAGCAATCACTTCCAGGGATCAGCATCAGTGGGGGAGGGCCTGCCAGCACCCACAGGACTGGGGACACGGAGCATTCTTAAAGCTCCTCGCGTGACTGCAGCGTGGCCACGGTGGACAAGCCCTTCCCGGTGGCCATGAGATCCGCCTGAAATGGAAGGCCTGCCGCATTTTCCAACATCCCCGCCTGCATCCCCGAATCTGCTCTCCTGCTAACGAATTTCTAGTCTCGTCTTCTGGGCTCGTGTTAAGGACTCTGGGAAGGCGGTGGTTTCCTCTGAACAGAATTTCCACGTTTTCTTGAGAGTGTTCTGGGGATGAATTACACACGCAAGGAATGCTCCCTGTTGCCCTTGGAGTGGGCCCTCCCTCTGCTTGGACCTCCTGCGCCCCAGTGAGGACCTGGCGGGTTCTGGAGCCACGTCAGCACAAACGTCCAGTGCTTTAGACGCCTGGGAATCAGAGCCACAGACGTCTGCGTATGTGGGCGTCTGGGGAAGGAAGCGTGTTTGACGTGGCCGGGGCCCGTGTTTGAAAAGGCAGCCAGGTGGTTCTGGAGACGCTGTGAATGGATGCAGGGGCCACAATGCACCCTCTGGCAGGCTTGTGAAGGAAAGTGAAATGTGGTCTGCCTTCCCCGCCCCCATCCATAAGCCCCCTCTCTGGGCCAGCAAGCTCTTCCAGCCAGCCATGCCGTGTTGACATTTGAAGGTGTTGGTGACACCCTGACAAGAGTTCCAAGGCCAGGTCTCGAGGCTGGGTGAGCCAGGGGACAGGAATTCAAAGGGCGTGAGCGACAGACAGAGTTTGCCCTGGGGCCCCGCTAGAACATCCCGGACAGGATTTGACGGCGTTTGCGGGAGGGTGGGAGCTGTGAAAACCAGTGAACCCTTGAGCTTTACACCGAGCAAGGCGTGCACCGAGGTGTGAGCAGATGGGATTCGCAGCTGTCACCCACACGCACGTCTGTCCTTCGCCCCCGTCTTCAATGGCTTCCTATCTCGAGGGCTGTTTATGAAAGGGATCAGCAAGTGTCCCTATGTCCCTTGCACTTCCTGCACCATCTGTAGAGGAGAAGAGGGGTCCCACGGAGGGCAGGCGACTTGTGCAGTCACTGCCGGCTCATTGCTGGGATCCTTGGTGGGCCGTCTGTGTCTGCCGGGTCCACTCCAGCTGCTCCGGCTGAGCAGACCCCTCCCCGCCTACCCTGCCGTGCCCACTTGTCATCCTCAACATTCTCATACCAGGCCACACCTGCTCCGTGCCACACCAGGGAGCCGAGGAGGCGGGGGACAAGGTCCCCCAACAAAGTCGCCGCTGAGAGGGTGGGATTAGTGTTGCCTGCACACCTGGGCCAGGTGGGTCCCCGGGGACTGAATTGCTCCTGCCCCTACAACTGGGCTTTTGGGTAAGTCTCTCCTCCCGTCCCCCAGATCTGGGGGGACCTCAGAGGAGGGTGGCAGCGCTGTCCTTTGAGCTACGTTCCCTGTGTTCTGCTGACTGTTCCCTTCTCCTGGTTCTTGTCTCTCTGCCCAAAATCAGCAGAGGGCTGCCCACCCGATCACTTCCTTCTCGGTGGGCCCCCGGGCCTGTGAAGAGGGCTTGGGAGAGTCTGCACATGGAAGGGGGTGGCCACACCCTGGCTGCCACTGAGGGACAACGGCCCACGTGCTGCCGTCTAGGAGAGCAGCCCTCGGTGGGGCTGAGACAGGGGCGTGTGGGTCTGTCTCCCCGTGGGCCGTGAGCGCTCCGTGGCAGGGGTTTGGCCTGTGTACCACCAGCATCTTGCACCCCGCCTACCGCATGCTAAGCTCTGACTTAATGCGTCTGCACTGAGGATGCGTATTTGTGGGCAGAAATATTGCTTCAGAATCCAGAGGAAGTTTGTATCATTCCCTCCAGGAATCTTCGCTTGCTGCTAACATTTCGGTGTTGGGTTCTTTCTGAAAAAGCGATTTCTACACTTCTTAAGATCCAGTGACTTACTGTCTGCAATGGTCACAGGGCTCTGCCACCTCACCGGACCGGGCACTGGGCCGGTCTGGATTCATCCACCTCAAATGCCTCCACTTCAAATTCTCTCTGCTCCTCGGCTTTCGCTGTGACCAGATTTCTCTTGACTCTAAAGTGCCTTTGCGGCCTGCCAACGCCTTGGCTCGCTCGGAGGACACTTCCGAAGGGCGGCAGAGGCAGAGAGTCGGAGAACAGAGCCGTTAAATGGCTCTTGGGCTCCTTCTCTTGGGACGGCTGACCGCCATGCCAATCCTCACCCAGGTTTCCCTGAGGTGCGCTGGGTCGGCCCCACCCACTCCCAGGGTCTCAGGTCCTGCAGGCTGAGGGAGGGGCGCTGAGAGTTTGTGCTCCTGTCACCTGCCAGGTGCTGCACGTCTGAACCAGACTTCAGGGTTAGGGCTGAGGCTAGGGTTAGGTCTGGGGTTAGGGTTAGCTCTAGGGTTAGGGCTAGGGTTAGGGTTAGTTTATGGCTAGCGTTAGGGTTAGGGTTAGGGTTAGGCTTGGGCTTAATTAAACGCTGTTTTTAGTGCTGCCTTTCTCCTTGGTGACATGAGCCTCGGTGGACAGAACCACAGACACCCAGCGCTGTCACCGCTGATTGTGGCTCTTCCGGGGCGGTCCCTGCCTCTCTGAGTGGTGGTGACAGCGCATTGCCACGCACCCAGGCGGGGGCAAACCTGGGACCCGGGGAAGGGCTCTCCCCCCCACCCCACACGCCCTCCCAGGCGGGGGGTGTGAGAGAACAGTCCCAGTGACGTGATGTGCGACCCGGGGTTTGCCACCCGCGGTGGTGCCACGGGCTCCGCAGGAGAAGCCACGGGGCAGCGGGGCCCTGCCACCGCGTCTGGTCCCCTTAGACGCTCTGCGTCCCCTCTCTGTTGGTGACATCAGCACCTCCCTGTGGGGTGACCTCCGCAAACTACGTACGGTTCCCTTGATTGGCATGGCGTTCTTTCTCATTCCGATGCCCCTCTCTTCTCTGTCTGCTCAGTGCTGCCCCCTGTTGCCTGGAGAGACCAGATTCCTCCTGTCCTGAGAGTTGAATAGATTCCGCTCTGCATCCTCAGCCTGGGCACTGGGTCGGGGAGGCATGAGGGGGGCCCTTTGCTCGTTGCCCCAGGGAGCTCCCCACCCTGCTTCCGGGGGGTTGTCGAGGATGGGGAAGCACCGCAGGGTGAAGGGGCTGGCGGCACAGGTCACGGGTGGGGAAAGGGCGAAGGAGGGAAAGGCGACCGTGGCCATGGGGGACGCTGGGTCTGGGGAGTCTCCTCAGCACCCGTTGTCACCGTTCTTGGGTGTCACCGTTCTTGGGTGGGTCAGAGACGCCTGAGAACTCCACGGGGAGAAGCAGGCTGTCGGCTCGCCCTGACTGCTCAGCAGGAAGAGGTGGGTATGTGGGGTTCTCAGGCTTCATTGCCTATGAGCTGCCCCCCAATACACAGCACACCCAGCCCCCACACCGCCTCTGCAGAGGGGTTCAGCTGGGACTTGTGGACGTGCCACCGAGGGCCCAGACCCAGGACACAGGCCCCCACCACACTGGAGGGGCACCCGCCTGGGGAGAGGCTTCCAAAGGCCCCATTCTGGAAAGTTCAGAAACCATGGGAGCTCCTCCAAGCAAAGCCCCCATGATGCCTGTGCACCTCAGAGCCGTTAGCAGCCGAGCACAGTTTCAAGGAGAAGGAAAGCTTCGCAAGGCTGAGTCAAACGTGCTTGGTTCCAAAGGACAGAAAAAATAGGTGTGTATTCAGTGTGTGTAGGTGCGTTCTCTGTAGAAGATGTTTCTGTTTGGCTTGATGACAGTTCTGCTCAGACCTGAATCAGCATTGAGAACTTGCAGGCAGCCCTTCCCTGTCCTGCATGGGGTGACCGCTGGGGGGCACTCACCTCCATGACCAGTGCCCTCAGCTAAAGGGCAAGAGTCTTAGTTCAAGTTCAAACTTTTTATCTCCTTCTCCCTGATACAACCCACACACTCAGTTTGCTGCCCGGCTAATCAGATCTCACCGCCTCTGTGGATACTTATTATATTGACTTATCGGATTAATTGGTGGGTAGTATTAATGAGGTGTCCTTTTGCTGACCTGCCTTCTCCTGTTTTCTTTGCTGTTAATGGTTCACTTCTTGAGGAGCTTGGAAAAATTACCTTGTTCTTTTTAAGTCAGTCTGGCCAGAAGCGCCCAGAGGGTGGACACCTGTTCCTGAGTCCCCGGTGCCAACCCACAGGCCTGGCTTCATCCAGGGTCACTAAAATGTTTCTCCAGAATGCCTCACATTTTCTTTTTTTGTTGTTATTAATTTTCATTTATGTTTACCTTTCTATTTCCTTTTTACCAAAGTACTGCATATTCGTGCTTAAAGTGGAATCATACTGAAGGGTTACAGTGAAAACAACAGCCCCTCCCTCCCCCCTCAGCCGTCCCGACCCCTGAGGGGGACGACCTTAACTCTCTTATACCATTTCCCCTGACAGTAACATCATATCACTAGAAAAAAAAAAAGCTCATTTCACTGATCTCTACTCATTAATTTATTCATTTTTGTTGTCTTTTTCTAAAATTCACTTGCGAGAGAGAGAGAAACATCAATTGGTTGTTGGTGCATTCATGCATTCACTGGTTGAGTCTTGTATGTGCCTTGACTGGGGATCGAACCTGCAACCTTGGTGTACTGGGACGACACTCTAACCAACTGAGCTACCTGGCCTGGGCTGTTATTGTCTTTTTTTGTGATAGAGAAGAAACCAGCACACTTACCTCTACAGCCCTCTACCTCTCCTTCTATGTGCATTTTATTTTCTCTCTGGGTTACCTTCATAAACTTAAATAATACTCCTACAAGCTCCCTTCATGTTGTATACTGACAAACAAAAACTCCTAACTCCCCAGTCGGTAAGAGGAGGAAACAAGTCCTGCCTGTTCCTGCAGGCCCTTCCCTGTCCCTGCCACTTAGAAGCTTCTGTCTTTTGATTTTATTTTATATCACTGAAATGAACAGCCTTTGCATTCTTTCTGGTAACCGTAATTAAGTCTTACTTATCTGAAGGCTGATTCTAAAACATTCACATTGATCAATAGCGTGGACTTTATTATAAGTCATTATCTTTCCTGGTGGAGCTCAGTAGTAGTCGGTGACTGTCTCTTTCCTGTTCAGCCTTTTGTTTTTCCTGGAGTTTTAGGTTGCCTTTCTTTTCCACATGGACTCTTGGGTTCCGTCATACTCTATTGGGTACTCCATTGCAATGCCCTATCCCCCAGACCGGTCTCTCCAGGCACTGCCACTGCCCTTCTCTAGTCTGGGTGAGTCATTGGTTGTCACGTTGGCACGGAGGCTGTCCTGGGACGTCCCTTGCACGGCTCTTGCTGCACTCCAGGTGGGGGCCAGTACCTCATCTCCTCCCTTGACTTCCGCCCACTTTTGTCTGAGGCACATCCTCAAGGTGCCTTCCTAGGGACTGGACCGCGAGAAGTAAACTTTCTGAATTCTTCAATATAAAAAAAAAGCCTTTTTCTCACCTTTGTTGAAAACCTTAGCTGTACGCGGATTTGTCATTTGAAAACCATGGTCCCTCCAATTTGGGGACACAGTGCCACTGCTTCTGGAACTGGGTTGCTGGTGACGGGCCTGATGTTGCTCTGAGACCTGCACTCCAGCGGATCACCTGCTTTCTTATTCCTGAACGCTTTCTGGATGTTGAAATAACTTACCTAAATGTGTTTTCCTTTGTCATCTCTCCCGTTCAGAGACTCTCCCATGACATTCCTGCTCTGCCACAGTTCTCCAGAAAAGGAGCAAAATCTAGCCCTTTGCCTGTTGCCCTTATCAGTGTGGAAATATACCTATTTTGTTCCTTCATTTGTTCGCAGTAGATTTCTGGACAGAGGAGACCTACACAAACGGGAGAGACCCACCGACTTAAGTTGGAAACCTCCCATTTGTCCTTAATGACCTTCTTATTTAAAAAGTGATCTCTGCCTCACAGACACAAATAACCACCTGCCATCCCAGTAACTGTGGCGAGCATTTTCATCCATTTTCCTTTGAGATTTTTTTTCTAGAAATGCACACTTGCTCTGTTTGCTTGTCTGCTTTTTAATAATTAAGCCATATTCCCAGCAGTGGGGACTGTATCCATCTTCCTTACCCCACTGACTTGGGACACCCCTGTTATAAAATATTAAATTATTACATAAGCTGTTCCGTTCCTCTGTAAACTGTTGTGATTCCAGGCTGCTCACCCACTTGCAGACCTCCTGATTCTTACATCAGTAAAAGGCTAGAAGCAGACTGTAGCATTAGCATCTTTTTACTTCAATCCCTCTCAGCAGGGTTAGAATCTTTAAAAAAATAAATAAATCTTGGCCATGACTGTTCATTTCTTCTTTTTTTTTATTATTTTATTGTTGTTCAATTACAGTTGTCCGCATTTACCCTCCCCCCACCCCACCCCAGGCAAACCCACCTCCCTCCCTTGCTTCCCCCCTCCCCCTTGGTTTTGTCCATGTGTCCTTTATAGCACTTCCTGAATACCCTGGTCCCCCTTCTCCCCTTCCCCTTCCCCTCCGGTTACTGCCAGAATGTTCTAAACTCAATGTCTCTGGTTCTATTTTGTTTCTCTGGTTGGATTTTGCTTGCTTACCTCAGAAGCGTCTTGGCTGTGACTGATCTGAATTCCCTGGTAGCTGATCTGGCCTCGGTGCCTTCGCTCCTGAGTCCTCATATGAAACTTTTTAACATTTCATATAGTAGAGGCTGCATGATGATGTACTCCTTGAACTTGACCTTATCTGAGAAGCACTTTGTCTGCCCTTCCATTCTAAATGAAAGTTTTGCTGCATAGATTATTCTTGGTTGTAGGCCCTTGCTTTTCATGATTTGAAATATTTCTCTCCAGCCCCTTCTTGCTTGGAAGGTCTCCTTTGAGAAATCCGCTGACAGTCTTATGGGGATTCCTTTGTAGGTAACTGTCTCTTTTTCTCTAGCTGCTTGTAAGATTCTTTCCTTATTCTTGACCTTGGGTAATGTAATTATGATGTGCCTTGGTGTGTTC
>PVJI01031214.1:0-13343 GCA_004026765.1 Micronycteris hirsuta
GAGTCTCTTGGTCCTGACTCATTGCCCAGTCTCTGCTTGTCTCAGCAGAACTCTGATCAGTATCAAGGTGGATGGAATTTTCTTGGCCAATCTGGTATTTTGTTGGAGTCATTAATGCACATATGAGAGCAATTCTGGAGTTGACACCTGACATGCAAAAAGGATGAACATCAAAAGAAGGGTAAGAACATCAGGGTACTAAGATCATTTTGCCAATGACAGAGCATTTGTCTCATATCTACTGATAGTGGAGACAAGGTTAAAATCCGAGGGCTGAGGATGGCTGACAGAGGTCCAAGCAGAGTCAGCAGTGTGCCTGGAGGGCGTGTCAGAGACAGCACAGTGGGGTGGGCAGTTCTAGGCCTGCCCAAGGCAGCTACTCTGGACTTTAGCTACAGGTAATGTGGGTGGAAACAGTGTTCTCCCCTTTCCCCTCTACTGTCAGGGGCCTTAGCATGCAGAGGGGGGCCCGACTGGCTGCGGGCTGTGAGCACTCACCGTGGCACCCTGGCAGGTCACGCAGTGTCACCATGTCCCATGCCTGTAAAGGGTATGTGGGGCCAACGATGCCTCCCTCAGCTGAAGAAAGAGTGAAAAAACGATTCCCTAACAAGTCACAAATTCGGTCTGTCTCAGGACATTTTATTTTAGTGATGCCGGATGTATATAGATGACCCCTAGAATGGTGCCCTCAGTGGAGCACTTCTGTGTATTGAATCCGGCCGAGCGAGCTCTAACAAGAGGAATATACAAAGCATGACAAGATTTCACAAAATTGATTTTGTGGGGCCGGCGAAACTGAGGAGTTGAGATCGTGGCGGGGAGTGATGAAGCAGGCACTTTTATGTCGGCTTCTGTGATGAAGAGAAATGATGTAGCTTGCTTCCTGTCAGTGGCAGTATGAAAAGCAGCGATCTGCAGACAGACAGATAGATATGCACACAGACACACATACATAAACACACAATCACAAATATAAACACACAACCAAACATACATATACACAAATGCACATGGAGACCCACAAATTGTGATTATGAATACACAATCACATACATACATATAAATGCACACACAGACACTAATATAAACACACAAGCACATGTATAGATACACACACGTATACACAAGCTCACATACAGACACACAAACGTATAAGTATATACGCATTATTATCACTTTCACGTGAAGCTGAAGACGGCTGCGAGTGAGATTTTGGAATGATTTTGACAGGTTTACCAGAGCTGTTGGGCCGTGGAACTCCCCTGAGCTCACTTCTCAGTGTGTGCGGCTTGCAGTGGAGACAGTTGGTATGCATCCAGGGGTTAGCATAGCCCTGCATCCAGCAGACAGTTGGTGTGTTTAGGGGCCAGGGTGCAGCTCACATGTTCCCTCTCAATGACATTTACCATCTTTCAGTTACAACACCTGTCTTAGCTCACCCTTCTCATTGGCCTGGTGCTTGGAAGGGGCCTGATACAGTCAGTTTGGGAAACCCAGTGATGCCACTGCAGCCCAGAGCATGTGCTTAGCGCTGGACATCATCTATGTGACTGCCTGACATGAAAACCATCCACAGCAACACCTGACTCTGCCCTGTTTATCTGTTTTCTCCAGGACAGGCAGAGACTTCACCTCCCAGGTCATCACATAACTAGCATTTCCCAAGATTGCTAGGTTGATTATTGAATTAGAGAATTATTCTGAAGGAACTATAGTATAACTTAAAAATTGGATAATGATCTTTTGGAATGTGGCCAGGCAATTCCCAGGAGCCCTATTGTTTCTTGCTGGATTATTGCAACAGCCTCCTGGCTGCCGCCCTGACTGCCCTCTCTGCACTGACTGGTTCCCCCAACACCCAGCCTCGGTGTACCCTCTGTATGACAAGAGACATCTGGGACATGTGTTGAAGAACAAATTACTCCTGGCACTTGTTAAAGAACAAGAATCCTGACTTTATTTGGGGGTGGGAGTGGTCTACTCTGAATACAACACGTAAAACTGGGAATTTATAGAGAAGGAGCCGGGTGGGGTCAGTGGATGAAAAATCACTAAGAGGAAACATGAGAGGTAAGGGGGGTTCCTGGCTAAACCGACCTACCAGGATCTTTGCTGAAGACAGGGTGGGCTGATCAGATGTCACCTGGAGGATGGTAGAGGGTGAGGATCCTGATCAGATACTGAGGGTGGTCAAATATCAGGGATGGGGGATTCTAGCTAACTTGACACAGCACAACTCTTGCTAAAATTGGACAGTGCAGAGTCCCCAAGTGGAGGTCTAGATGGAAAAGAGCTCAAGGAGCCCAGTAGAGTCTGTTCATGGAATCTTTCAACCCCTTGCTGTACACTTGGCCCCACTCTCTGCCTTGACTCTGGGAATCTCATTTCATATCCACAGGGAAGGTGTAGCATGTGCAGCAGGCTGCTACGGGGACTCAGTAACGTCAGGCTGGGCCTGAGAACAAGGAACCCAAGCCTTCTAAGGGAGGACAGGCTTTCTAGGTGAGACCTGCCAAGAGAGCATTTGAACCTGTGGGGGTCTGAAAGGAAGGTTGGTTCCTGAGGAGGGTGAGGAGGTCTCATTGAAGAAACTACAGAGTGCTTTGTCTTTCCAGGGGTGTTCTTTCCAGTGTAGGAGAACTGTGGGGGATTCGAAAGCAACCCTGGGAACCTACGTGTGTGTGCCTCTTGGATAGTGTCTCACTCTGGCTTGTGAAATCTGAGAGTCAAGAGCTGGTTAGAGGTTTCCTGAGGGCAGAGTGGGAGGGACAGAGTGATGTGGGTCCTGAGGCCAGAGGGAAATTGTAGGCGTGAGCCCATATGAGGTATCTTGGGAGAGGGTGCCCAACAGCTGGGAATGGCCCCATGTAGTCCTTGACTCCAGGGGTTCATAGGGACACAGGGCCATCTCCTGAGAACCCATGGGGGCTCCCAATAAGAGAGTCTGATGACATTCACAGAGACAGAGAAAAGAATGATGGGTGTCAGTGCCTGGGGGAGGGGAATGAGGAGCTCATGTTTATGGGGACAGAATTTCAGTTTGGGAAGATGCAGAAGTTCCGCAGATGGAGAATGGTGATGACTGCATATCTATGTGAATGCACTAATGCTATTGATCTGTGCACTTAAACATGGTTAACATGGTCAATTTTATGTTATGTATACTAACATTTTACCACGATAAAAAAAGAGTCAGAATGTGGACATCTGCCACCCAGTTGTACCAATGTCTGACTAAACAGTCATCAGTAAGATCAGGACATGGCAGCAAGGTATTGTCCTCTCCATGTACCCCTCCATCCTGCCCAACCCCTGGAGACCTAAGCCACAGAGGGGGCGTGCAACAGAGGGAAGGTCAGGCGTTCCCTCCCCAGGACGGATTCTGAGGGTCAGTCCCAAAAACAGGGCTGTGTGAAACCTGCCTTGAGATGGGGCTGAGGTAAGAGACAGAACAGGGGGTTTCAGTCCCTGATCAGCAGGCAAGTGACTGACACCCAGAGAAGATCCTCCTGGTCCTCAGAGCTGCCTGAGACAGCTGCTGGAGTCTGAGGAGAAAAGACTTCACACAGGTGGTATAAGGAAAAAATCAGTTTCTGAACATTGCCCTCCAAGTTACTCATGTTTGACTACAGGATTTCTTTTCTTTTTTTCTAAAAATTTACAACAAAAGATAGTCTAACAAAGTCAAAGGTGAAGATGATCCAGGAAAAACTCACTCTAGCTAGAACAGAGAATTACTACCAGCATGTGAAAAACTCTTACAAATGGAAAATAAAAGCCAAAAACCCTACAGAGAATAAGCAAAGCACATTAATAAGCAGTTAACCGAGGAATAAGTGTAATTGGTTGATAAACCTTTAAAAGGATACTGGCCTCCACGTGGAAACACAGAAAAGCAAATTAAAGTAAGGATATTTATCAATTTTTGTCTGTGGATAGGCAAAAATTGTTTGATATCCACTCTTGGTGAGGGTGTAAAGGGACGAGCATTTCATGCATGGTTTTTTATTACATATTTATACACACTCTTTGACATAGTTGTCTCATCTCTGCTCATCTAGTTGACAGAAGTAAACTCATTTTCACATAGGCACCTATATAATGGTATGTATTACAGCACAAAGCCACAGTCCCCCTAAAAAGAAATGTTTGAATAAGTTGGCTACATCCCTTGTATGGAAGATTACTCAGATATTAAACACTATCTTGAGTTAGATCCACGTCTACGGAATAGTGGGACTCTCCATGCTATGAAGGAAGGAAAGAAGTTGCACAGATGTATGTATATCATGATCCAATTTTTGCAAAAGTCAACAAGGACAGACATTAGCCATTGATGTATATGTGTGCACATGTTTGTGTATGAGGACTGGGCGTGCTGAAAGGTGAGTAAGGCATGCACCATGGTGTCAACACTGCTTCCATAATGGTGTTAGAAGAACAGGGGGAAGGGAAGTCAATAAGTTAAAAAACTAAAACAAAATTCAGAAACATAAACGTGTACAATTTAAGTAAAATTTTAATGTCTATTAAAGTTAAGACAATTTTAATGTCTAATATTTGAAGTATATTTATTGATTATGCTATTAAAGTTGTCCCACTTTTTTCTCCTCTTTATCCCTGCTCCACCCTGTACCCCCACCCTCCAGCATTCCCCTACATCCCATGTCCATGGGTCGTACGTGTAAGTTCTTCGGCTTCTCTGCTTCCCATACCATTCTTAACCTCCGCCTGTCTATTTTTTGCCTACAAATTATGCTTCTTATTCCCTGTACCCCCCATTCCTCCCCTATTCTCTCACTGATAACCCTCCATGTGATCTCTATTTCTGTGAATCTGTTCCTGTTCTAGTTGTTTGCCTAGTTTTTGTTTTTAGGTTCAATTGCTGATAGTTACAAGTTTGTTGTAATTTTACTGTTCATAGTTTTTGACCTTCTATTTCTTAGATAAGTCCCTTTAACATTCAATATAATAAGGGCTTTGTAATGATGAATTCCTTTAACTTTACCTTGTCTGGGAAGCACTTTATCTGCCCTTCCATTCTTAGTGATAGCTTTGCTGGATAGAGTAATCTTGGATGTAGGTACTTGCCTTTCATGACTTTGAATACTCCTTTCCAGCCCCTTATTGCTTGTAAGCTTTCTTCTGAGAAATAAGTTGATAGTCTTATGGGCACTCCTTTGTAGGTAACTCTCTATTTTCCTCTTGCTGATTTTAAGATTCTCTCTTTATCTTTAATCTTGGGTAACTTCATGATGATGTACCTTTTTGTGTTCCTCCTTGAGTCCAATTTCTTTGGGAGTCTGAACTTCCTGGACTTCCTGGAAGCTTATTTCCTTTGCTAGATTGGGGAAGTTTTCCTTCATTATCTGTTCAAATAAGTTTTCAATCCCTTGATCCTTCCTCTTCTTCTTCTGGCACCCTTATGATTCAGATGTTGGAGTGCTTGAAGTTGTCCCAAAGGTTCCTAAGCCTCCCCTCATTTTTTTTTTTTGAATTCTTGTTTTTCCATTCTGTTCTGGTTGGATGTTTATTTCTTCATTTTGTTCCAAATTGTTGATTTGAGTCCTGGTTTCCTTCCCTTAACTATTGGTTCCCTGTATATTTTGCTTTATTTCATTTTGAGTAGCCTTCATTTCTTCGTTCATTTTGGGACTGAGCTCAATCAGTTCTGTTAACATCCTGATTACCAGTGTTTTGAACTCAGCATCAGATAGATTGTCTATCTCCTCTATTGCTTAGCTCTTTTCCTGGAGTTTTGATCTATTATTTCATTTGGGTCATATTTCTCAGTCTTGTGCACCTGCTATGTTGTAAGGGGGCTAATATTTTTTTCTATTATATAAAAATGAAAGTCTACAGTAATTAGGATAAAACCAGGAAAAAGAAAAAGATATTTATTTGATGAAAGGATAGGATTGTGGACTTCTGTAGCTCCCATTTCTTTTAAAATAAACTTTATTTTAGAAAAATTTTAGGTTTAAAGAAAAATTACAGAGATATTATAGAGTTCCCCTGACTCTTCACTAAGATTTCTTCATCATTAATATCTCACATTATCTTGGTATTCTTGTCAAAACTAAGAAATTGACCTTGATACATTACTATTAACTAAACTGTGAATTTTATTTGGATTTCAATAGTTCTTCTATTAATAGCCTATTTCAGTTCCAGGACCCAACCCAGGGAATCACACTGCATTTAGTTGTCATGTTTGATGGCTTTTTATAACTTAACTGGGCTGTGATATCTTAGCTACTTCTTCAATGTCTTAAGGGCTTCAACATCTGCTTCGATTGAAGTCTGCAATAAAATAGAAAGTATTTTCAATGACTGGCTATGTTTATGTCAGATGCTTTTGCAAGATACCCAAGGTCTTTCTTCATGTGCCCCAACCTCCTTCATAACTGAGTCTGTCTTTCCACCACAGGAAAAATGTTACTTTGGCTACAGAGGAGTGGCTTCAGCCTCTTGGGGTAAATTGCACTGTGCCAAGGCCACAATCTCCTTTCGCCTCATGCTGGTGCAAAATCCAGCTGAAAGGCCTTTGCCTCGTTTTCTGTCAAAATCCTGGGCCAACCCTTCCCTGATCTTCTGGTTCCTGGCCAGTGTCTCACTGCGCCAAGGCAGTGTATCTTTTCTGTAGAACACAGCCCCATCCCCACAGTGTGAATGGGGGGGTCTGCCTCACTGCCTGGGAGTACATCACACAGACTGGTGGTATGTTTGTATCTGTGCCTCTGGTGTGCCGCTCAGTGCCTTGGACCCAAGAGGTGTGTCAGAGAAAGAAGAGAAGGAGGAAGAGGAAAACCACATTAACTCCATCTTTCAAGTGGCCTCTGTCTTGTTGTGATTATTCCTCAGTACCTTTGAGGGCGGGAGTGATACTCTGTGTCCTTGGAATGGTATGTGGAGCTAAAAAATATTTCATTTCTGGTCAATTTGTCTGTAAAAATAACCCATATTCATAGTGGCATTATCCATAGTAGCCGAAAATGGAAGTAAACAGATGCCTATCGATGGGTGAATAAACAAAATATGGTATATCCTTATACCTACCATGCATATGCAATGGCATGGAATATGACTCAGCCTTAAAAAGGGAGGAAATCCTGACACATGCTACAACATGATGAACTTTGAGGACATCGTGCTGAGTGGGATGAGCCAGTCTCAAACATTGTGTGATGAACCTAGAGCAGTCAGATTCATAGGGCAAACAGAAGGATGGTGGCCAGCAGAAGGGGAGGAGGAATGGTACGAATTGGGACAGAATTTCAGTCTGGGAAGTTGAAAGAGATCTAGAGACAGAGGGTGCTTATGGTCGCACAGAATGTGAATATAATTAATGCTACTGAGCTATGCAATTAAATATGGTTAAGTGGTGAATTTCATGTCATGTATATTTTACCCCAATTTAAAAAAAAAAAAAATGAAGTGTCTGAAAATAATCCCTGGACATTGGTTTACAAGATGACTAAACAGTCGCTTCCTGTCCTCCTTTGTGATTGCAAACAGAAAATTAATCATTTAGTCTGTCAGGTAGGGACCTCCAGGTGGCAGAACACACAAAAGGACCCTAGTGACTGGTACATTTCCATCTGTGTTATGACAACAAAGAGGAAGTGACAGCAAGGACAGCTAACAATGGGGTAAAAAACCTCATAGAAATGGTAAATTGGAGCACCAAGTTTGGGGAAGACGATGAAAGAAAAACCATGACCGTTCCCATGTGCTTGGCCGCTGGAGACAACACTCTCCCTCTGCCTTGCTCCTGGCAAACTGAGGACAATTTCAATCATCGCCTGTTGGGACAATAGTCCCCTGAGGCCTCAGAGAAAGGCGATGGAATGATTCACTCAGAAACTGTGCAGCATCCTGGGCTTACGCTCACATCACAGAAATGTATTGGCACCAGAACCACACACCTAATTCCAATTTATTGAGAGCTGGCAATATTGTACAAGGTACTGCTCAATTTTTTTTTCTCCCAAAACCCAGCCCCATAAAGAAGAATGAAAAGTGCAAAAGTAGAGTGAAGAAATAGTAGGATGCCCCATGGGGTATGAATAAAATGCAAACAGCAACGATTTCATAACTGAGGTACAATGGCAGGCACTAAAATTGCATGTCAATTTCTCATGAGCTATTTATTTGTGTTAATGAGAGTATTTGAATGGGAATAAAGGATTAACTTGAAAAGGTTTCTAGAATAGTTTAAGACCAAACACAATGGTATTTATGTATTAGGTATTGCTGCATAACAAATCTTAGTGGCTCTAAACAACAAAGCTTTATTATCTCACAGTTTCTGTGGGTCAGGAATCTAGGTGCACTTTTGATGAGTGGCCCTGGCTCAGGGTGTCAGAAGCTGCAATCTGGGTTGTGGGAATTCTTTCCACACACATGTAAACACGCAGTCCTGAGAATTTACGCGTAAAGAGCACGGCTCCGCGTGAGGAAAATTATCCCCGTGTGGATCATGTCAGTGGAAAAAGAATTCTCTAATGGGAATTTGGCAAAAATATATCTTAAGAAATTCTAACTTGCTGAGTCTCTCTTCCTCCCCAAAGTCAGGAAGCTTAAGTTAATAAATCACTGCCTCAATGTTTTACGGTCCTAAAGGTTAACAGCCCTAGTTAGTTTACCCTCAAATTACTTGTCTCCTGTTTAATGTACTACCCCGGTCCCATCTGCCACCGGACCTGAATTTACATCCTAATGCTCTGTTACTGAGTAAACCTACCCCTTATCTACTCCCTTCCCATATAACCTCATGACTCAGCTGAAGGCCCCTGTTCTGCTTAAGTCCATGAATAATCAATCCAATGTAAATGTGTCCTAAAGCTTCTAATAAAAAGCCCAGCTGAGCTACCCACGGGGCCTTTTCCCAAGATGGAGGAAATGGTCCCGTGGCTCCGGACTCTTTTCTCCCTGCGTGTCTCGGTGTGAGATTCTTTTACGCAACGGGTTTCGGTCCCCACGGATTTCGTTGGGACGAAATCCCCATGACACTGGGTGTTGGCAGGCCTGCAGTTCCCCCGAGACTGGAGGGAGATGGGAGGATCTTCCTACTGAACTCTCATGGCTGTGGACAGGATGCTGGTCTCTGCAGATGTGGGGTTGAGGGCCTCTGTCCTGTGCTGGCCATCTGCTGGAGCTGTGGGTCCTTTGCCAGGGGGCCCCTCCTGGGGCATCTTACAGCAGGGCAGCTGGCATCCTGCAGAGTGAGCCAAAAAAAGAAAGAGAGGCTTAGAAACCTTGAAAGCAGAGTCTTTTGTAATTTCATCACAGAAGTGACATCCCATCACTTTGTAGAAGCAAGTCACTAGGCAGGGCTCTCACACGGGAGAGCAGATCACACAGGACTGTGCGTTCCAGCAGTCCCAGGCCTTTTTAGAAGCTACCCACCATGACTGAAATCAAGATGAAAAGGGACACTAGCTGACATCACTGAAAACAGAGGCTCATCATGAGTTGAAGCAGGAGGAATGTGTCTTGGGACTTGCCTCTCTTTTCTGACAAGGAGCCACCCTGTGAATGTGGGAGTCACCTCATCTGATGGGTGGAGGGGAGGCAGTGGGCAAGGGCAGATCTAGATTCCCATCAGTGTGGCTGTCCTGAGGGAGCTTTGGCTGAGGGTCAGGGGAACAAAATCCTCTCTGCTAGGAGCAGGGACAAATGCAGGTCATCATCTCCATCAGGAGCTGGTGCATCTGGTTTCCAAGAATGTCCATGAAATACTTCAGGGGAAAATGTGTGAGGCTTGGGGTGGAGGGGGCAAGTAGGGAAGAGATGTCCAGAGCCCAGTTCCCAGGGACAGTGCCTGGAGAGAGGCCCCACTCTCTGGTGTTCTGAAACTCGGCAGCTCATCCAAGGAAGCCTAGCTGACACATCATATGCTTCATTATGTCAGCAGCTGTTAAGTGCTCCTGTACTCCAGGCATGGGCCAAGCGCTCTCCTTGTGGCACCTCACCAACTCTCACACAAGCTTTATGGAAGGGCTGCTGTTTTACTTTCAGTTTTAAATCTGGGAAAACCGAGGTTGCAGGATTGAGCCTTCTGCCTGAAGGCCTGAGGCCAGTGGGTTACAGAACCCAGATTTCATGGCTGCTCTGGACCAACAGTCTTCACTTCTCTGCAATAAACAATTCCAACGTGTATCCATGAGAGATAATTAGAATGGCCATTTCTGAAATGAGTATCTCTTCATAACAGCCTGTGAATGCGCGTTGGTGTGCAGCCTCCCAGCTTCTCTGAGGGCTGTGCCCTGCTCTGGCCAGTCACCAAGTCATGGTCACCAAGGCCATGATTCCCAGCTGAAGAATCCCACGTCCAGACAAAGAGCAGGCATCTGGGGAGGAGGTGGAGAGGTGCCAGGGCTGGAGTGGTCCTTCTGGGGCCTAGAGCACTCCACAGGGAGGCATCCTTCAACCTTGGAGGGAGGCTGTCAGCACCCGTCCCACCCCTGCTTGGTGCCAGTGGTGCCTGAAGGCTGCGAAGCCCCTTCTCATGCTTTACTAGGTACATCCCTCCACACAACACCCTCTGGACAAGTGGGAAACACAGAGCAAATGCACTTCTGACCTGGATACAGCGTTACAAGGATTGCTGGAGATTTAAGGGACAGCTGTGGTTTACACTGGAAGAGTAAGAACTGTTCTTTTTTAGCTCTCAGTCCCCAGTCTTAAAGCATGATCTAGCAGGGGACAGGCTCTTCCTATCCTCATAATGGAGACTTTGCATGAGCGCTACTTGAAGGATAGAATCAAAACCAACTTCATTTTCATCCCCTGTAATCCCTATACAATTTATTCTATAGGGATAGTCTTCCCTGTCCCTGGATGAAAATCAGACAGGCCCCGTGACCTCTCTGTCCCCTCTCACCTAATGGACCATTCTAGAGTGAGTTGAGCCACGCACACTGGCCCAGGTCCCACACTGGAGTATAGTCCAAACCTCTACCTCCATCTGCCCACCTAGCACTATGGCCCACTGTTCACAGAAGGAGCCACAGATCTTCTCCTTTGCTTCCTACTACTTTTCTCTTCTCCATCCTACTTTGCAGTTTTGGACTCTCCAGGCTGAGCTCGGGAAGGGGAGAGATGGGAAAAGGAGCAGTCTGCTGTGTGTGTGCATTCTTCATCTGCAGATGGGGTCCCTGGGGCAGGCACGGCTGGGATTTCCTCCAGGGCACGCCCTATGGTTTCCCAGAGGTGCTCTGCTGCCGGGCCCTGCAGCTGCAGTGCTCAGGGTGGGGCTGTGCCTCTCCTCAGCAGGCAGCTGCGCCCCTCAAGCCACATCTGCCAGGAGCCTACTCCACTTGGAAGTGATTCTTTAAGGACAACTTAAGGCATGTCCAGAGAGACCCCCTCTCAATTCCACCAGAAGCTCAGATTTCTGACCTCCTTTAGCAGGGGGAGTATGGTTACCTGCTGTGGCAGGCAGCTTCCAGCATGGCTCCAAAATGATCCTGTCTCCTGAAACTTGCGCCCCTGTGAAGTCCTCTCCCTGAGTGTGAGCTGGACCTGGTGACTCATTTCTAATAAAGGGAACATGGCAAAGGCGATAGGTTACTACTGCTTAGATTATGTTATGAAAGCACTGCTTTCACTCATATTTCTCTGGGTATTCATCAGGTTATTGCTGTATCAATAGTCCCTTTTTATTGCTGCCTAATATTCCATGGCACAGAACTACCACAGAATATTTATTCACCCGTAGAAGGATATCAGAGTTACTTATAGTTTTGGGATGTTAGAAGAGAAACTGCATGAGTGCTCATGTACAAGTATTTGTGTAAACATAAGTCTTTATTTCTCCTGAATAAATGGCCAAGGGTGTAATTTCTGGGTCATGTGATAGTTGCATGTGTAGTTTCTTATTGAGAAACTGCCAAATGTTTTCTAGAGTGTTTGTATCATTTATGTTCCCACAGAGAATGTATGGGAGATCCAGTTTTTTTCCGTCCTCACCGACCTTTGGTGCTGCCTGCATTTTTTAAGTTTCAGCCATCTCCACAGTGGGGTGATAGCTCATTGTGATTTTAATGTACATTTCCCTGAAAGCTAATGATGTTGGACATCTTTTTATGTGCATATTTCCACCTGTATGTCCTTGCTGATGAAACATCTCTTCGTGTCTTTCGCTATTTTCTAAATGAAATTTGTTGCTTACTTTTGAGTTTTGAGTTTTTTATATATTATATATATTAGTTCTTTGTCAGATACATACCAGTCTGTGTTTGTGTTTTTATCATTTATATTTAAAAAAATTATTTGTATGTTTGGGCTTAAACTGACCATTTTATTATTTTATTATTATTACTTTTGTTTTCTCAGTTATTCTTTTTTGGGTTTTTTCCCTGCCTTCCTGTGGATAATGCAAACATTTTTTTCAGATGTTGTTTTGATTTAACTGTTGCGTTTTGAGGGTCTCTCTTGCTACAACGTTTTTGCTAGTGAGTGCCCCCAACAGCACAGGACACCTACACGCTCACCAGACGCTGCAGCTGTCATCAGCCTGACAGCCCCCCACACTTATAACTCAGGGCCTTAAACATTTCCTTTACATTCATTTAGAGTCACATCAAAGAGTGTTACAAGTTTTGCTTAAGTTGGCAGACATTATTTACAAATCTCAAGAGCAGAACAGTCTATGATATTTACCTGTATTTTTGCTTACCATGTTTTTTCTTTTCTCCTAATGTTCCAAGATTATTATTATTATTTTACTTTTTTAATTGATTTTCAAATACAGTTGTCCCCATTTTCCCATCCTGACTTTCCACAATTATGTTTTAATATTTCCTTTAAAGTTCTGTTTATTGAACTTCTTTCAGTCATTCCTTAAGGATAGTTCTGATTGCAACAGATTATCTTAGTTTCTTCTTCTGAAAATGTCTTGAATTTCTCTTTATTCATATATAGCAATCACACATAGGATTCATATATAGGATTCTGGGTTGACGATTCTTTTCTTTCAGCAATTGAAAACTGTTGTGCCACTTCCTTTGCTCTCTGTGGTTTTTGATGAGAAATCCATTGTCATGAGAATTGTTTTTCACTTATAGGTAAGATGTTATTTCTCCCTCACTGCTTTCAAGACATGTCCTTTATTTTTCTTTTTTAAATGCTTGACTATAATGCCTTGAGGTGGATTTCTTCGAATTTATCCTGTTTGGATTCTCTCAGAATCTCTGGTCTGTACTTTCATGTTTTTCTTCCAAATATAGAAAATTTTCAGCCATTATCCTTTGAGTACTTTTATGGCCCCACTCTTTCCCCTCTCCTCCAGGACTCCAGGGATGAAAACGTTAGCTATTTTGTGATAGTCCCAC
>PVJI01031215.1:0-13337 GCA_004026765.1 Micronycteris hirsuta
ACAGCACCCATTTATGACAAAAACACTCAGCAAAGTGGGAATAGAGGGAGTATTCTTCAACAAATAAAGGCCATATATGAGAGATATACAGCCAACATTATACTCAATGGACAAAAACTAAAATCTTTCCGACTAAGATCAGGAACAGACAAAGTTGTCCACTATCACCTCTTCTATTCAACATAGTATTGGAAGTTTTAGCCATAGCAATCAGACAAGAAAAGGAAATAAATGGCATTCAAATTAGAATGGAGGAAGCAAAGCTATCATTGTTTACAGATGACATGATAGTGTACATAGAAAATCCTATAGACTCTGCCAAAAAACTATTTGACCTAATGAATGAATTTGGCAAAACAGTGGGATACAAAGTCAATATCCAGAAATCAAAAGTATTTTTGTATACCAACAATGAAACATCAGAAGCAGAAATCAGGAAAAAAATCTCACTTGATATAGCAACAAGAAAAATAAAATACCTGGGAATAAACCTAACCAAGGAGGTAAAAGACTTGTACTCAAAAAACTACACAACACTGATGAAAGAAACCATGGAAGACACAAACAAATGGAAACATATATTATGCTCATGGATCAGAAGATTCAACATCATAAAAATGTCAATATTACCCAAAGAAATTTATAGATTCACTGTAATCCCTATCAAAGTGCCAATGGCATATTTCACAGACATAGAACAAACACTTCAAAAATTTATATGGAACCATAAATGACCCCAAATAGCTCCTGTAATTGTGAGAAAAAAGAGCAAAGTAGGAGGGATCACTATTCTTAATATCAAACTGTATTACAAGGCCACTGTAATCAAAACAGCTTGGTACTGGCATAAAAGCAGACATAGACCAATGGATCACAACAGAGAGCCCAGAAATAAACCCAAATCTCTACAGCCAATTAATTTTTCACAAAGGGGGGCAGAAGCATAAAATGGAGTAAAAATAGCCTCTTCAACAAATGGTGTTGGGACATCTGTACAGCTACATGCAAAAAAAAAAAAAAGAAAAAGAAACTTGAGCACCAACATACACCATACACAAAAATAAATTCAAGGTGGATAAAAGACTCAAATATAAGTTGTGACACTGTTGCGGATTTCGATCCGCAAAATCTGTGGGGGGGACCACCCCGATCACGTGAATCAAACTTACCCAGAGACATGCTTGGAGAAAAGAATCTGGCAGCCATGGGTCTCTTCCTCCATCTTGAAAAAAGGCCTCGTGCCTAGCTCATCTGGGCTTTTTATTAGAAGCTTTAGCACATATTTACATTGGATTGATTACTCATGGACTTATGCAGAACAGGGGTCTTCAGCTGAGTCATGAGGATATATGGGAAGGGAATAGATAAGGGGTAGGTTTACTCAGTAACAGAGCATTAGGATGTAAATTCAGGTCCAGTGGCAGACAGGACCAGGATATACATTAAACAGGAGACGAGTAATTTGAGGGTGAGCTAACTAGGGCTGTTAACTTTTAGGACCATAGAACATTGAGGCAGGGATTCATTAACTTAAGCTTCCTGACGGAAGGAAGAGAGACTCAGCAATTTATAGAATTTGTTAAGATACATTTTTGCCAAATTCCCATTAGAGAATTCCTTTTCCATTGACATGATCCATACAGGAATGATTTTTCCTCACGTGGAGCCATGCTCTTTATGCGTAAATTCTCAGGACTGCGTGTTTACATGCCTGTGGAAAGAATTACACAGTGACACCATAAAAGTCCTAGATGAAAACATCGGTAGGAAAATCTCAGATATTTCACAGCAGTATTTTCACTGATATGTGCCATAGAGCAAGTGACATAAAATAAAGAATAAACAAATGGGACCTCATCAAAATGAAAAGCTTCTGCATGGCTAAAGAAAACAGTATTAAAATGAAAAGAGAACCAACCATATGGGAAAACATATTTGCCAATGATACCTCAGACAAGGGTTTGATCTCCAAAATATATAAAGAACTTATATGACTCCACTCCAGGAAGACAAAAATCCCAATTAAAAAGTGGTCAAAAGACTTGTATAGACACTTCTCCAAGGAGAACATACAGAGGGCCCAGAGACATATGAAAAGATGCTCAGCATCACTAGCCATCAGAGAGATGCAACTTAAAACCACATCACACTGGTCAGAATGGCCATCACAAACAAAGCAACAGACAAGTGTTGGAGACAATGAGGAGACAAGGAAACCCTAGTATACCATTGGTGTGCATGCAGACTGATGCAGTCACTGTGGAAAACAGTATAGAATTTCCTCAGAAAACTAAAAATGGAACTGCCTTTTGACATGGCAATTCCACTGCTGGGATTAGAGCCTTAAGAGCCCTGAAACACCAATCCAAAAGAACCTATGCACCGCAATGTTCATAGCAGCACAATTTACAATTTAGTGCTGGAAGCAACCTAAGTGCCCATCAGCAAATGAGTGGATCAAGAAACTATGGTACATTTACACAATAGAATTCTACACAGCAGAGAGAAGGAAGGAGCTTGTACCCTTTCTCACAGTATGGATGGAACTGGAGAGCATTATGCTAAGCAAAATAAGCCAGGTGGTGAGGGACAAATACCATATGGTCTCACACTTAACTGGAACATAATTAACAAAAGAAAAAAGCAAGAAAAATATAACCAGAGACATTGAAATTAAGAACAATTTAACAATAGCCAGAGGGTAGGGGGGGTGGGGATCTTGGGGAGAAGGGTTTTCAGGAACTACTATAAAGGATACATAGACAAAACCAAAAGGGAGGGTGGAAGCAAGGGGGGGAGGTGGGTTTGGATGGGGTGGGGAGGAGGTAAGGGGAGAAAATGCAGACAACTGTAATTGAACAACAATAAAGTAATTTAAAAGTTAAAAAAGAGAGAGAGGAGAAAGATACCAGCTAGTTGAATATTTTAGTCCTTCATTTTCTTTGTAAATATTTTTTATTGAAAAACAAGGCCCTCAATGTGTCAATTATATTTCATCCAAATTACATCTTTCATCATAATGTGATATGATATCATGGCTGCATTCTTAAAAGCAGCATTATATGAAAACTTGTGTTAAGAACAATTTAATATTATTTATAAATCATCCTGCTATTAACATTGGGGTGCCTAGGTTCTTTTGAATTGGTGTTTCAGGATTCTTAGGGTACAATCCCAACAGTGGAATTGCCAGGTCTGGAAACAGCCTAAGTGCCCGAAAGTAAAAGATTAGATCGAAAAACATGGTACATTTACACAATGGAATACCATGTAGCAGAAAGAAAGAAGGAACTCCTACACTTTGCAACAGCATGGAAGGAACTGGAGAGTATTATGCTAAGTGAAATAAGCCAGGCAGTGAAAGACAAATACCACATGATCTCTCCTTAAGTGGAACTTAATCAACAAAACAAATGAGCAAAATAGAATCAGAGGCTTGAAAATAAAGAACAAATTGACAGTGACCAGAGAGGAAGAGGGAGGGGGATAAGGGGGAAAGATGGGGAGGATCAAGTCAAGGAACCTGTATAAAGGACCCATAGACAAAACCAATGGGGGAGGGGAGGATTGAATGTGGGAGGTGGGGGTAGGTAGGGCAGGTGAGAGTAATAGTGGAAAAATGGGGACAACTGTAATTGAACAATAAAAAATTTTTAAATGAATGATTCAATAAGAAAACCAGAAGAAGATGTAGAGCTAGAGACTTTCATACTGATTTTAATAATCTTTTTCACTTTTAGTAATTCCTCTAACAAAGGTATTTTCTTAATGTGGACATAATTTTATATGAACAAACCTCTTGATTAACAACAAATTTTTTCACAAAGTAACTTCTTTGTTTTCTAGTGTTTTAATTTTTCTGAAACAATAAACATAGTCATACATATCTACTTTTATCAAGTTTGACACTTCTTGTTATAGAATAAAAACAAAGCCAATAATATACAAAAAGTTGGTCTCACAAAGTTTATTTTATTTCTTCTAATACTATCTCTAAATTGCTGTCACCTTTTAACTATTTTTGTCTTTCTTATTCACTGATATTTCCCCAACATTTTGAAAATTGCCTGAAATATGATAAGAATGTACTCAAAATGTTTCCATATGAGTTATAAAAACCTATGCTGTAGTATAAATGCCTGTACTAAAATGCTTAAGCATTTTAAATTTATTTATTAAATGTATCCTCCCCCCAATTGGCTTTGTCCATGGGTCCTTCATATATGTCCCTTGATTTGATCCTCCCCATCTTTCCCCCTTATCCCCCTCCCTCTTACTCTCTGGTCACTGTCAATTTGTTCTTTATTTTCAAGCCTCTGATTCTATTTTGCTCATTTGTTTTGTTGATTAGGTTCCACTTAAGGAGAGATCATGTGGTATTTGTCTTTCACTGCCTGGCTTATTTCACTTAGCATAATACTCTCCAGTTCCTTCCATGCTGTTGCAAAGTGTAGGAGTTCCTTCTTTCTTTCTGCTACATGGTATTCCATTGTGTAAATGTACTATAGTTTTTCAATCCAATCTTTTACTTTCGGGCACTTAGGCTGTTTCCAGACCTGGCAATTCCACTTTTGGGATTGTACCCTAAGAATCCTGAAACACCAATTCAAAAGAACCTTGCCTTCTTCTAGGAAAACTTAATGTCATATATATATACACACAAACACGCAGAGATGAAATAAAAACTTAAAGCATGAGAAATGAAAGAAAAAGGTGAAATAAGAATCAGAAATGGAAATATAAAGCCAGGAATCAAGTTTCGAGACCAAAACAATCCTACAAAATTCTCCTAGTATATTTGCTAGCATTAAAAAATAATTGTCTCTAAAATTTCTAGCAGTAAAAAAAATTAAAAGGAGGCTTTATCAGCATTCACAGGATTTCTGTGCTCAACTTAATTGCTCAGGATAAGCCCAGTGCCTTCTGACAACAAGATAAGAGAGACATTTCACTTGGGTTGTTTTGGAAGCTACATATTGCATGAATGTGTGAACAACGTCCTCATGTACTTTCTTCCAATAAATATGGCATTGAGTCATCCAGGGTTATTGTCAGACATGCCTGTTCCTTATTGCAGAGGACATCAGGGTCCAGGTACAGTCAGTGAAATCAATTCTTCTGTCATCCAAATAAAGGAATTCAGGTAGGTAGTTCCATTTATTCTAATAATATTTAGTTTAAGGTTACATGTTAGATGATTTGGGCATTATGATTACATATATTGACATGGTTTTTATCTCTCTTTTTTTTTATGAAATCGAGCTTAGCCTCAGGACCTCTCAGCACTAATCTAGGCAGACAATACTACATGGTTTAAGTTTCCATATGAAATGAAAGGAGGAAAGAACCACAGATTAAATAGGATAAAAAATATAATAACCTTATGCAATGGTTACCTTTTGACCTGAATTTTACCTACAGAAATTGTAAGACGCTTACCCCAATAGCATAGGTATTTGAATATGGATTGGGATTAAATAACCAAAAAATACTGTTAATTTTATTAATAATTACTGTATGTAATATAATACCCATAGGTTTCAGGGGTAACTATTTTTCTATGCAGGATTAAGATGACATGAAGTCTGAGACTGCTTTCAAATGTTTTAGTGAATACGAAAGGTCATGGGGTGAATAAAGCAAGTGTCCCAAAACTATGATTACTCACTTTTTTTTTGTATAAGAGAATGTTTTTTTTTTTAATTCAAGTCTCATATGTCTTTTTTAAAAAATGCAAACTGACAATAAGCAGAGGGGAGGTGGAAGAGGATAATGGGGGGGGGAGCAGGCAGGGTTTTCAGGAACATGTATAAAGGACACATTAACAAAACCATAGGGGGTTAGGATCAAGGTGGGAAGTGGGGATGGCTGGGGAAGGGGGGAGTGGTGAGGGTAAATGGTGACAACTGTACTTGAATAAGACTTGAATAAACGAATGTGAAAAAAAGAAAAAATACTTTATACATGCATCATATTTCAAAAATGGTATCCACCCTTTCTTCATACTTAGGCAACCTAATTTTATGTAAATTCATATGTATCAAAATGTACATAATTTCCAGTCACTTGGTCAGTGTCATTTACCAAATGTGTACCAAGAACAGTGGAAGATAAATAAGTTGAAAACCTAACCTCTAATTCCTAAGGTATTTTAAAATTCAAGAACGCTAAAGGAAAAAAAAAAAAAAAAAAAAAAACTAATAGAGGAACAAAGCAAACCATACTGTGTTGACCAAGTTTTCTGGACATGGTCATGAGAAAGTTTTAGTTCTTCTTAAAATATTTTTTTTTACCATTTTGTATCGTCAGTTCATAAACCTGTAGTAGTATTGCAACACTTTATATTAGAAGGCTTGCATAAGAGGACAGCATCAGAGTGAATCTGAGTCATGTCGTCTTTGCCTTTACTTCACATCACAGCAATTGCTGAGCTAAACCCTTAATTAACACATATTGTATATGCCTTATGTCCTTCCTGTCTTAGGTAATACAGTTAATACTATCACTCACTATGGTAATTATAACGTCTATTGAAAAGGTTCAGACAGGGGGCATAATTTAACCTGTCTGCAGGAGAATTTTTATTTTTTAATAAATACTGAAGGATGCTATTGTAAGTTGAATAAAAGACAAGCCAATTGAACTACACAAAAGTTTGCTTTCAATGAGCCGGCATATTTCCTAATCTGGAGAAGACACATTTTACGTCAGAGGTATATCCATATTTTTATCATGGTTATACCTGTGGCAGATCCTTTTGTTAGTCTCTATGATGACACTATGCTTTAAGTATATTAAAACTAGTTTGCACTGTTAGAAATAATGCTGTAGCTGTAATTGATGACCAGTGAAAACTGTATACATATAAGAATTTAAGCAGGTATATGGTTTAAAAAATTATGGATTTAAAAAATGGTACACATTTTAATGATACTGACTGACTGAAAATAACATTGGTGATTAGGTGGAGTTTCAGTGCACTTAGTTTGGAAAGAAATTCTCATTGGTAAGCGTCCATTTATTCTTCACAGAACTGCCTACCTGAAAGTTTGCATTTATAAACATTCTAAAAATATTGCAATAAAACTCTCAAAAAATAGAAAAATAATTAATAAATAGTAAGAGCTATAAATGTAAGTACAAAGAAATTACAGATCTATTCACACAGGGGTGTTATTTTTTCATTTTGTATCCAATTAAAAACTTGGACATATTAGACATGCATTTAAAATAATTAATTCTGCTTTTCCACATGTGAATAAGGCTGGTTGCAGACAGATAATCATATTAGGGTTATATTAGGTATGTGTTCCCTGTGAAAACAGCTACGTTCTCCAACTAGCAAACCAAAACTAGCAATCTTTATATTTCTGTGTCACTAAACTATCCAATAAATTATTAAGATTTGTTAAAGCAAAATAGAAGCAGCCTCAACTCTGTCAAAAGAAGAGATGCTCAATAGTAAATTTTCAAATAATTTCCTGAATTCACAAGAAGAGCCAGTTGGACACTTGGCAAACAAAATCATATGTCCCTTGTGGAAATAGATCTATACAAGTCATTAGAATGAAAAACTATAAGCATCTCTTTGTTAAGAAAGTCAAAATAACCTAGCATTTAAATATTAATATACATTTTAAACATTTTTCATGTTCATAACATTTTCCATTAATAAGAATCCTAACAAATAATAATACCTTATATCTTAAACTGGTTGGTGAACCCATTTATGCTTATACTATTATCCTTTATACTATTTTGCATGTATAAAAATCATGAAATAAAATATATTAATGTTTTAATGATAATCAATCCTTATTCTTCCCAAATAAAAGCAAAACAGATATTTTCACAGAGTTACAGTGACATTGAATTCAAGACAATGTTTTTCACATACTGCATGAAAAATAGAATAATTGGAATTGAAATGCAATTTAATTTTTTCTTTGAAAAGTAAGTGGTTTCAGAGTGAGGTTAAAAACCAAAGAAATAAAGCGAAAAATTGGTTTACTTGCTTAATTATGAAAAAGTTTCTTACTAGCTATTCTTACCAATTACTTAATTCAATTACTTACCAATTACTTAATTCAAAACCTTAAAATCATCTTACTGTTTTATTATTAAAAAAACATTTTTAAAGTAGTTTTAGGTTATAGCAAAATTGAGAGAAGGCACAGAGATTCCCCATAACCTACTGCCACCACACATTCACAGCATTCTCAATTACCATCACCCTCACCAGTGAGTACATTTGTTAATTGGTGAACCTACACTGACACATCATAATCACCCAAAGCCTGCAGATGACATGACCACTTACTCTTTGTGTTGTACATTCTGTGGGTTTGGGCAAATGTATAAGACAAGTATCCACCAATATAAGATCAAACACAGTATTTTTTTCTGCCCTAAAAATCCTCTCTGCTCCACCTATTTATCCCTTCCTCCTGAGTTCCCAACAACCACTAATCTTTTTACTGTTTCCACAGTTTTGCCTTTTTCCAGAATGTTATTAAGGTGGAATCATACAGTATGTAGCATTTTCACTTTGGTTTCTCCCACATAAAATACACACTTAAGTTTCTTCCATGCTCTTCATGATTTGATATCTCATTTCTTTTTAATGCTGAGTAACATTTCACTGCCTAGATAGACCACTGTTTATGTATTTATTCACTTTCTGAAAGATATCTTGTTTGCTTCCATGTTTTGGCAAAAACAAATAAAGCTTTAATAATATTCTTATGCAGACTTTGGGTGACCATAAGTTTTAAACTCCTTTGGGTATATACCAAAGATTGCAATTGCTGAATAATATAAAAAGAGTATATTTAATTTTGTAAGAAACCATCAAACTGTCTTGCCAAGCAGCTGCGCCATTTGCATTCCTACCAGTAGTTAATGAGAGTTCCTACTGCTCCACACCCATGGCAACATTTCATGCAGTCAATGTCTAGATTTTGGTCATTTTAATCGATGTTTAGTGGTATCTCAATGGCGTTTTAATTTGTATTTCCTTGGTAACATATAATGTATAGCACTATCTTTCTTTAGGTAGATTATTTAAATCATTAACTTTAAAGACATGATGATGATTGGCTTTACTTTGGAGTTCTGAGAAGAGAGGATATGGGTTTCAATTATGCCTAATATTAAATATGATTATACTTCATCACTTTTTAGATGGGTGTGAGATGGAAATAAAACTCTGTGTAAAAATTAACAGAGCACATACTAAATATAAAAATATGCTATATTTGTTCATATTATTCTTTGGAGACATAACAGTGAACAAACAGTAAAGGATGATCAGGATACCTATCATCACATGTTAAACAGTTGGTAAAGGGTCTGAAGGTATTTAGTCCACATTGGTAGGGACATATACAAATAGTAACATTCATATGGAAAATCTGTCTCCTAACACATTATGGTCCAACATTAATAATCTAGTTCTCAAAATCAGTATTTTGACAATATTCTAGTTTCAGGACATGGAAAGCGTATTGCATATATTTGCCAAATTTTACTCATTTGTAAACAGATGATTTGACCTTTATCTTCTCATTTAATTATATTATTAATTTCCCTTGATTCTATATTTCATAATATTATCATAGACATGTTATCCACATTTTTTACTACTTAGAGAAAATCAATGCATTTCAATAAAACACTGAAATAAAGAACAAACTGACAGTAACCAGTGAGGAGGGAGAAAAGGGATAATAGGGGATAATAGAGGAAGGGCCATCAAGGAACATATATAAAGGACACATTGACAAAGCCAAAGCGGGTAGGTTCAAGGGTGGGAGGCGGAGATAGTTAGGACAGGAGCATATGGTGAGGAGAAAATGAAGACAACTGTATTTGAAAAACAATAAAAATAATGTGAGCCCTGGCTGGTGTAGCTCATGGATTGAGTGCGGGCTGTGAATCAAAGGGTCGCCGGTTCGATTCCCAGTCAGGGCACATGCCTGGGTTGCAGGCCAGGTCCCCAGTAGGGGCCATGTGAGAGGCAACCACACATTGATGTTTCTCTACTTCTCCATCTCCCTCCCTTCCCTTCTGTCTAAAAATAAATAAATAAATTCTTAAAAAAAAACAATGTGAAAAAAATAAAATAAAATAAAACATTTGAGCATTCATTATGGACATTTGAAGGCAATAATACCTAGGTTGAGGTTAGCTAAGTAAAAAATATTTAATGAGTAAAGTAGCATGTGGGAAAGGAAAGAAATCCAACATGATTTTGTTGTTGTTCAATTACAGTTATTTGCATCCTCTCCCCTCCCCTCCTCCCTTCCCTTCCAGCCCCACCTCCCCTCCAAGCCTACCTCCTCCCCCTTAGTCCTGTCCATGCGTCCTCTACAGTGATTCCTGTAAACCCTTCTCCCCATTGTCCCCTCCCCTCTCTCCCCTGTCTATTGTTAGACTGCTCTTAATTTCAATGTCTCTGGTTATGTTTTGCTTGCTTTCTACTTTTGTTGGTTATGATCCGGTTAAAGGTGAGATCATATGGTATATGTCCCTCACTGCCTGGCTTACTTCACTTAGCATAATGCTCTCCAGTTCCATCCATGCTGTTGCAAAGGGTATAAGCTCCTTCTTCCTTTCTGCTGCGTAAAATTCCATTGTGTAAATGGACCATAGTTTCTTGATCCATTCATTTGTAGATGGGCACTTAGGTTGTTTCCAAGACTTAGCTATTGTGAATTGTGCTGCTATGAACGTAGGAGTGCAAAGGTTCTTTTGAATTGTTTTTTCAGGATTCTTAGGATATAATCCCAGTAGTTGAATTGCTGGGTCGAAAGGCAGTTCCATTTTCATTTTTCTGAGGAAGTTCCATACTGTTTTCCACAGTGGCTGTACCAGTCTGCATTCCCACCAACAGTGCAGTAGGGTTCCCTTTTCTCCACATCCCGTCCAACAGTTATCTGTTGCTTTGTTGATGGCCATTCTGACTGGTGTGAGGTGGTATCTCATTGTAGTTTTAATTTGCATCTCTCTGATGGCTAATGATGTTGAGCATCTTTTCATATGATTCTGGGCCCTCTGTAAGTCTTTTTCGATAAGTGTCTGTTCATGTCTTTTACCCATTTCTTAATTGGGTTTTTTGTCTTCCTGGAGTGGAGTCATATGAGTTCTTTATATATTTTGGAGATCAGACCCTTGTCTGAGGTATCATTGGCAAATATGTTTTCCCATACGGATGGTTCTCTTTTTATTTTAATACTATTTTCTTTAGCCCTGCAGAAGCTCTTTATTTTGATAAGGTACCATTTGTTTATTCTTTCCTTTATGTCCCTAGCTCTAGGGGACATATCATTGAAGGTGTTGCTGTGTGGAATGTGTGAGATTTTCCTACCGATGTTTTCCTCTAGAACTTTTATGGTGTCACGCCTTACATTTAAGTCTTTTATCCACCTTGAATTCATTTTTGTTGACTGTGGGTTTGATTCCTGGTCAAGACACGTACCTAGGTTGAAGGTCTGATCCCCCATTGAGGCATTTCTAGGAGGCAACCATTGATGTTTCTCACACTGTTGTTTCTCTCTCGCCCTTCATCTCTCCCTCTCTCAAATCAATAAATATATCCTTGGGTAAGGACAAAAAAAAATTACAAGGCATGACAAGGGACAAATCAACAGAATTAGACTAGGATTTAACACTCATGTTGGAATTATAGACAAGGATTTTATATGAATTGTAAAATATGTGAAAGGCCCTAAAGAAAAAATTAGACAAAATGCAGAAACAGATGCATAAGCAAAGAGCTCAAAACTTAAGAAGAATCAAATGAATTGCTAGAAATTAAAACCAAAGTAACATAAATGAAGAATGTCTTCAACAAGCTCATCAGTAGTTTGCACACTGCTGAGGAAAGTATTGATGAACTTAAATACAGGTCAATAGAAACTTCTCAAACTATAATGCAGAGATTGAGCAAAAAAGAAAAAGAACTCATGAACATGGAAAACAGTGTGGTACTTGTTGGAGGAGAGGATGGGTGGAGGTGAAAGAAATTAAAAGGGTGACAGATGGTAATGGAAAAATACAATAAAAATAAACTATTAAAAAAGAATAAATGCATCAAAAACTTTGGGACAATATCTAAAAGTGTAGCTGACATGTACTTTGAATGCCAGAAGTAAGAGAAAGAGAAAACCACAGAGAAGAAATGTTTGAATTAATAATGTCTGAGAACTCACATTATTGACAGACATCAAACCACAGATCCAGGAAGCTCCAATAACATTAAGCATTATACATTTAAAATAAAAAACATCTAGAAAATAATGAATAAAGATAAAATCTTAAAGAAATCTAGATTATAAGGGGGAAAGAATACTTTTCCAAGAATAAGGATAAAAATTACCATACTTATTGTCTTTTTAGAAGCCTCATAAGGAAAAAAAGAATGAGTAAACCCTTAAGGTATTAAATTAAAAAAAAAAAAAGGACTAACCTAGGATTCTAGATTCAGTATAATTACCCTTTATAAATTGAAAAGTAGTAAAACATTTTCAGACAAAATTGAGGGAATATATTTCTCTCAGACCTACCCTGCAATAAATGTTAAAATAGTTTCTTCAGGAAGATTGATGAAATAGGTCAGAAACTTGTGACTACATAAACAAAACATGTTATAGAAGAAATAAAGGTAAAATAGTTTATTTTTTATTAATATTAATTAATCTGAAAAATACTTTTTTTTTAAGATTTTATTTTTATTTATTTTTAGAGAGAGGGGAAGGGAGGGAAATAGAGAGGGAGAGAAACAGCAATGTATGCTTGCCTCTCACGTGGCCCTCACGGGGACCTGGCCCACAACCCAGGCATGTGCCCTGACTGGGAATCGAACTGGGACCCTCTGGTTCCCAGCCTGCGCTCAATCCACTGAGCTATACCAGCCAGGGCTGACAAATATTTTTTAAATTCATAATAATGGCTAATTACTGGGTGATGGTATAAAAATAACTGAAATAAATAGATAGCAATGTCACAAGGCACAAGAGAGGAATTGGACTATTTTGCTTTAAAGTACCTATACTACATGTGAAATTCTATCATAATCTGGAGGGGTATGTACATAATTTACCAAATATATTTTATACACTAGAATAATTAAACAGTATTTTAAACTGTAGGTTGAGTCCTGGCTGGTGTGGTTCAGTGGATTGAGTGCTGGCCTGTGAACAAAAGGGTCACCAGTTCAATTCCCAGTCAGGGAAAATGCCTGGCTTGCAGGCCAGGTCCCCAGTTGGGAACACATGAAAGGCAACCACACATTGATGTTTCTCTTCCTCTCTTTCTCTCTCCCTTCTCCTCTCTCT
>PVJI01031216.1:0-13343 GCA_004026765.1 Micronycteris hirsuta
GTATAATGTTGGCTGTAGGTTTCTCATATATGGCCTTTATTATGTTGAGGAATGCTCCCTCTATTTCCACTTTGCTAAGTGTTTTTATCATAAATGGATGTTGTACCTTATCGAATGCTTTTTCTGCATCTATTGATATGATCATGTGATTTTTGTCTTTGCTTTGGTTTATGTGATGTATTACATTTATTGTTTTGCTAGATAGAGTAGTCTTTATTTCAGGCCTTTTCTTTTTTTTTTTTTTAAGATTTTATTTATTTATTTTTAGAAAGAGGAGAAGGGAGGGAGAAAGAGAGGGAGAAATAGCAATGTATGGTTGCCTCTCACGTGGCCCTCACTGGGGACCTGGCCTGCAACCCAGGCATGTGCCCCGACTGGGAATCGAACCAGGACCCTCTGGTTCCCAGCCCGTGCTCAATCCACTGAGCTACACCAGCCAGGCTCAGGCCTTTGCTTTTCATCAGTTGGAATATTTTTTGCCATTCCCTTCTGGCTTGTAATGTTTCTTTTGAGATGTCAGCTGCTAGGTTTTTCAGGGTTTCCTTGTATGTTACTTCTTGTTTTTCCCTTACTGCCTCTAAGATTCTCTATTTGTCTTTAAATTTTGCCATTTTAATTATGATGTGTCTTGCAGTGGGCCTCTTTGGGTTGCTATTAATTGTGACCCTCTCTGCTTCCTGGACTTGCGTGACTTCCTCTCTATTCAAATTAGGAAACTTTTCCATCATTACATTTTCAAACAGGCATTCTATCCCTTGTTCCTCTTCTTTTCCTTCTGGGATCTCTATTATATGGATATTATTCCATTTCACATTGTCCTGCATTTCCCTTAACCCCTCTTCCTTTTTTTTTCCCCATCTTCTTTTCCTTGGTCTTTTTAGAAGGTTTTTTTTACTTTTTCCTCCAGCTCACTGATTCAATCCTCAGCTTCATCGAGCCTGCTTTTGATTACTTCTACTTCTTCTTTAATTCACAAACTGAATTCTTCATTTCTTCTTGGCCCTTGTTGATTATTTCTATGTCCTTTTTTATGCTGATATAGTTTGCAGTATGTTCCTCATAATTTCCCTGGAGTTTATGGTAGCTCACACTGAGTTCATTGAGCTCTCTTATAACCATTGTTTTGAACTCAATATCTGATAGTTGACTTGCCTCTCTTTCATTCAGCATTCTTTCTGGGGATTCTTCCCTTCCTTCAGATTGAGGGAGTTTCTTTGTCTTCCCATTGTTTGTTGGACACTTCTTGTTTGCTTCTGTTTCTTAAATTGATCTGTTTTGACTTTCTGACTTTGTGATGTAAACTTCTATGGTGGGAGACCTGTGAGACACAGTGCTGTAGTCTCCTTGATTACCTGAACTTGATTATCTTAGGGTGTCCTTTATACCTTTTATGCTAGTTTTTTTTTTTTTAATGTAATTGGGTTTTGATTGTTGTTGGGTTGTTCTATAATGGGTCTTTCCCTGTCACTGATTGACTGAGGGTCATTTCACCCACCACATCTTGTGTGCTGTTGTGCAGGTGCTGCCTGAACAAAACCACAGAGCCCAAAGAACAAATCCACACCCCACAAAATACATCCCCCCAATAATCCCACTATCAAAATTATTTGAACCAGTATTAATAAGGGTGTAATAAGATTAAGACTATTATAAGAAAAGAAAGTGGATATGAGATGATCTACGGAAAGAGAAATGATTTTGAGGAGGTAGAAAGTGGAGCACTAATGTGAGTTGGAGTTTTGAGTTGGAGCAATGGAAGAAGAGAAGATAAAGTTTACCTCATAGATAAAGAATGGTAATTAAGGGTGTGGAATGGAGTATGAGAAGGAAATCATATAATATTAGGTTTAAACAGAAATTAAAATAGTACAAAGTAAAAAAGTGAGAGAGAGAAACAAAAAGGAGGGAAAAATATTAAATAGTTAACTAAAATGTGGGAACCAAATTGGAGAGAAAGACCCACTGGAGTACTATCAACAATAAATGAGCTAAAATTAATATAGGTAGTATGGGAATAAGAGGGAAAAAAGAAACAAAGAAAAGTCTAAGAGATGTTTACTGGAATGGGAAGTGATTTTGTAATGATAGAGGGAAACGGAATATTAAGAGTGAGGGACAAAAACTAGACTAAGTGAGGAAATAATTAAAATGTGTGATGTAAAGGAAAAGAAAAATAGGAGAATAAAGAAAATAAAAGGGCAGGGTGAAAGAGAAATAGAAGAAAGACAAGAAAGAAAAAGAAAAAAACAGGCTAAGATGGCATAATTAAAATTTGAGTAAAAAAAAAAGAAAAGACTAGGAGAGAGGTCCAGTAAAATGCATTATTTAAAATTCAGAATTAATGAAGCTCTAGAGATAATCTTCAAAAAAACCAATGTAACAACAACTACCCTACCCACAACCAACAAGCAAAGTTTGTGACAGGTGTAGAGAGAACACAGGTATTTTAATACCTGGGCAAAAGAATATGAAATGACCCTTGACAAGGGAATTCATTTTGAGTATCTGGACAGGGGAGAAATGGTAAGAGTGTGGAATGGAAACAAGTTGTAGCTAGAGAGAAAACCACATTTGAAACAGACACTTCTCCAAGGAGGACATAGAGAGGGTCCAGAGACATATGAAACGATGCTCATCACCGCTAGCCATCAGAGAGATGCAAATTAAAACCACAATGAGATACCACCTCACACCAGTCAGAATAGTCATCATAAAAAATTCAACAAACAAGTGTTGGAGAGGATGCAAAGAAAAGGGAACCCTAGTGCACTGTTGGTGGGAATGCAGACTGGCGAAGCCACTATGGAAAACAGTATGGAATTTCCTCAGAAAACGAATTTCCAGCTTTTTCCACATCTATTGATAATGGAACTGCCTTTTGACCCAGCAATTCCAGTGCTGGGATTATACCCTAAAGACCCCGAAACACCATTCCAAAAGAACCTATGCACCCCAATGTTCATAGCAGCACATTTTAAAATAGCCAAGTGCTGGAAGCAACCCAAGTGCCTATCAGCAAATGAGTGGATCAAGAAACTATGGTACATTTACACAATGGAATTCTACGCAGCAGAGAGAAAGAAGGAGTTTATACACTTTGCGACAGCATGGATGGAACTGGAGAGCATTGCTAAGTGAAATAAGCCAGGCGGTGAGGAATAAATACCATATGATCTCACCTTTAACTGGAACCTAATCAACAAAAGAAAAAAGCAAGCAAAATGTAACCAGAGACATTGAAATTAAGAACAATCTAACAATAGCCAGAGGGGAGGGGAGAGGGGATTGTGGGCAGAAGGGTTTTTAGGAACTACTAAAAAGGACACATGGACAAAACCAAGGGAGAGGGTGAAAGCAAGGGAGGGAGGTGGGGTTGGATGAGGTGGGAGGGGGGAGAAAATGAAGACAACTGTAATTGAAGAACAATAAAGTAATTAAAATATAATAAAATAAACATGTCTTAGTGAGTCAAATTGGGGCAGTTCAAACTTTGGAAACTTGAATTGGTGATTTTCCCCTTTTGTGAAAATTTCATACTTGAGATTGGAAATGTGAAATATGGAATAGATGATGATTAATTCTGTTTAATTAAATGCATTTATAAAAAAAGAATATTGTAAGGAAAGAGAAAGGTAAGATGGGCTAAGAGAAGGGAGGGGCAAAATATGTAGATTGAAATACACTATAGTATAAAATCTAGTGACTTATTATATACAAATTTGCTGGACAAGAAATGAATATTATGAAGGTATGCAGGAAAGAAAATATTGCCAATCACGAAGGAGACCACAGTGGCTTTTGTATCAGTAGTCCCTTATATTTACCATTGTTTTTTTGTTTTGTTTTTTTTTTCTTTTTTCTGGATCTTCCTCTGGCAAGGTCTGACCCCGTCTGACCTTAGGCAGCCTGTTCAATACTTCCAGTGATCTTCTGTCACTGTTTGCCTCTTTCAATTGTTAATATGGTTCCTCTGCACTCAGCAGTCAGTTTAAATACCATAGGGTGGGCTGAATCCTTGAGTTGGAGCTATTGTTTCCCCTCAGGCTACTGCTGCTCAGAGGGAGTGGTCTGCCTGAGCACAGAGACTGCTGCCATCTGGGGGATGGCTCAGTACCAGGATCCCTGCAGCTACCCTCTCAGTTCTCTCCCCAAAGCCTTTGTGCCCAGTCTCTCCTCAAACATCTCTAGTCCACGGTGCTCCTGCCGTTGCCTGAGCCCCAGGTAAGTGGCTGCAAATGAAAATTTGTGTGTTGGCCCTTTAAACGGCCCATGCATCTCCAACCATCTGTCTCTGGCAGAGAGCAACCCTGCTGCTTTTTCTACTAGTTGTTATCTGTGTCCTTTTTGGGCTCTGGTGTTCTAGGCTGGGAATCCTAGCTTAGGGTTTAGACCCCAATCTTTTTGGCGGGATCTAACCAGCTGCTTAATTATCCCACCAGCACTGCCACCCGTGGGCACCCAGCCATCCCTCTGGAGTCTCCACAGCACTCCTTACAAGACCAGTTGTGCCCAAGCTGGTTCTGTATGTCCAAAGTTATGTGCTTTTCTCTGGCTATTTCTCAGTAGTTTGTTCCCAGTGGTTTCTCCAGAATTTAGTTGTAATTCCAGATTGATCCTGGGACCAGGTCAGTGTGACTTCCATTCACTCCTCCGCCATCTTCCCCTGATCCGTTCCTTGACTTCTCTGTTTCCTATACCTTTCTTAACCTCTCCCTGTCTATTTTATACCTACAAATTATGCTTCTTATTCCCTTTACCTTCCCCCTACCCCATTCTTTCCCTCCCCCTTCCCACTGAAAACCCTCCATGTGATGTACATTTCTCTGATTGTGTTCCTGTTCTAATTGTTTGCTTAGTATTTGTTTATGAACAGTAAAATGACAACAAACTGACAACTATCAACAACTGAAACTGAAATCTCATGTATTTTAAGCATAACTAGAATTTTCAATATTTATTTTGTCATACATGTCCCTATCCATGTTAATATAAAATCATGTTTTGAATTACTGTCAAATAAATTGACATTTCAATATTCCATGGAACTTGCTAGAGAATATGTTTCATCACTAGAAATCTGAGGAGAGGTTTTCAGGGGTCACAGACAAGCTACATGTTTATGTCTTTTTTTTTTTTTTTTGGCTGGCACAAGGTTTTTGAATGACTGAAATTAGTTGATAGCTAGTAATAATTAAACAATTAGGAGCTTGTAAAGAGAGTTTTTTGTATTTATTTGTTTCTTTATTTTGAAATATCAGATTTATCTAGAATTGAGTGTTACATCCTTTAAATGGGCCTTGTTCTCCAGTTCACTACAGTCTCTGTCATACCCTATTATCCCATATTAGTCTGTGATTCCTGAGAAACCACTAGAAGCCTTCGGGTTTTACCCTCAACTAAGACAGAGTCCTGGAACTCTCCTGTCTACTTACAAAACACCCTAAATAGAGTCCTGGAACTCTACTGTCTACTTACAAAACACCCTAAATAGATGGTATCTCTGTTCACCACATATCATCTGATGACAGACTGTGTCCTTTCAGCTCTTTATAAACTCTCACCTGGTTTTCCACAGCTTTGAAAACTCCCCACCTCTTTCAAACTCAATCACTACTCAGTACTAAGTATCAAATAAATAAATATTTATAAAACATCGCTTTGAATATAGGACCCCCTATCCAGTGACATTTTAGGATCCCCATTACTTTTTACCAACACTTCCAGAACATTGAGCAGGTGGTAAGTTGTACAATGTTACTTAAAATATGGTCTGTGACCAGTGCCAGTATGTTATCTGCCTGCCAATGCTTGGCAACAAAATAAGGAATTAAGAGTAATATTCATTTAGAGACTTTTATTGCAGTTAAACATTGTTGCAACATCTGTGTGCATTGTCACTGAACTCATCATTGAAATGAATACTGACTAGTTCAGATGTTGCTGAACTCATGGAGAACAGCATGTGGTGTAAGGTAGACACTATATATGTGCAGCAGGACCACCCATTGATGCACAATAGATTGAAAATTTTGAAAAACTGGTTCCTACCACTTTGAGAAGCATTGGATTCATAAAGTCTCAACAATCAGTGGTGACTGAACATTCAATCAAAATATATGCACATAGTGAACAGAATGTTAGATATAGTCAAGGTTATATAATTGTTATATAACTTTGATAAAGACTGTGAGTGAAAATAATTTCATTTGAGTTTTAAGTCACTAGAATCTCAATATTCCAGGTAGAACTCTTTACAGTGACATATTTCTTCTGTATATTCAATGTGTCCCCTAAAACTCTCAATTCCATTTACCAGGTTACATCAAGAAATTGCCTGGAGAATTATTAAGTTCATCTTGTCTTGAGTTAAAAAATGAATTCCTCTAGTGTTTTCTAACTAGAATTAGTTTGGTCTTACATGGTCCTTTTCATTGCCAGAGAAAAATTGCATACTGTTTCATTTCCATTATTAGTGATTAATGTGGTCTGACACCACTTCCCATTTCCCATACCTGCAGAGCACATCAGAACAAGGCCTTCTGGTAACATGGATGGAATCAGAATTGCAAGATGGACGGGAAGACATCCCCTGTATTGTGCCCGTGTGGAGAAATCCCAAATGGTGGCCACAGCAGAGTGATAGCTGCAACTTGCCACCAAAATGACAAAGCTGTGTTTGAATGCCTAATCTCTCTCTTTTTTTTTTAAATTCACTAAAATGAGTAATACATGAATGACTTTAACAGTGTGTACAGGGCTCAAATGCATTTTGTAAGTTACATTTACTATGACTGAAGCAAACATTCCTGACCCCCAGCAGCAGAGACACCCACTCACATTGGTCTTCTAGGAGTTGTGTTGAGTTTATAACAATCCACTAACTCAGGGCCCACCCCCCATTGTTGTTGTGAGTAAAGGTACACTTCCCCAGACAGGGGTGGGGATTTTGAATGTGCTGGTGACAAGGACTTCAATTCTGTGTAACACATGGGTTTATGGACAAGTGTACCTGTGACAGTCGCCACATTAGAAGAATAGCCAGATTACTTTGGCCAACATACCCAGATTCAGTAGACAGGGTGTGGGAAAACATGCTGGCATTTAAAAGCCTATTCGGGTAAGAGAAGAGAAATATGGGTAGTGCCCTTTTCATTCCCAGGCTGTGAAGGATGTCAGTCACAAATTTGAATCAATCATAAATGCAACAATATAACTGCCCTGTCAACATCTTGACATGAGCCAAAATGTAGATTAATTATGAATATTACATTTTAAAAGTAATACACACTGATTTTTCAGCCAACACTTTGCTGACACACAAAAAAATGTGGCTGCAACCACAGCTCAGTGTTATTAAATTTCATGGCTATAATAGCTGGTTATGAAGAGGGGCATAGTTTTGTTATTCCTTGGATGTTAATACTCTGACATATTTGGAAAATTTTGTGAGCAAGTTACTTGCATGTCCTAGAAATTTACTCCCCAAAATATATATTTTAAGGAAAAATCATTAAGCAAGTAAAAGCATATAACTTGCACCAGCGAGAACAAAACATATATTTTGCCCTTATGTAATAAATCTGTTAACACCGAAACCAAAGAGGGGTAGTATAGGAGACCATTCTGCATGGCGTGGGCCCAGCTCCCACTAGGAAAGGCCAGTGGAAATCGAGATCCAGTACACAGGACCCACGCCCACAGTTAGGTTCTTCCATGGGAAATCAGGCCTACATTGTACCTAGGTCACTTTGAGGCTTGCTTTTTGCTAAAATTCCCTTACCCTGAATTGAGGCAACAAACGGTTACTGCATATCTTTAAAGTAACTTGCTAAAATCAATGCTAAACCTTCCAAGTACAACGTAACCAGTTCAACCACTTTTCCCTTTACATTTGCAAATATCCTTCCTTTTTGATGTAATTAGCAACATCCTCTCCTTTGTTTTCTGTAAAAAGTAACCACCTAAAGCAAACGTGTGCATAGCAAATGAGGACCATCCTCAATGTAATGTACCCAGAAAAGCAATAAAAGCCTGTCAAGGCCAGGGTCGGGGTGCTCTTCTCTTGAGAGAGTGGCCATGCCATCTCTTTTCCTCCATAGGATTTGGTAGTCCGTGTGAATTTGTCTCCTCTCAGCCACAATGCTGCAAACCCCATGAGCCAGGATCCACATCAGGGTAGGGTTGAGGGTGGGAAGTGGAGGTGGGTGGGCAAGAGGAGAGTGGTGGTGGGGGGTAATGGGGACAATTGTCTTGAACAATAAATAAATAAAAATTTTAAGAAAGAAACCATGACATAGTATCCATTAAGTGGCATTTGCTTGGTAATTAATTACATTTCTCTCTTTTGGTATAATTTTTATCTCACATTTATGTGTGTTCAATAGTGATGAATGTGAAATGACATATTCCTATTTAGTAAAAAGGCATGATGACGGATTTCCTTTACATTGGTTTAATAGTAGACAATGTACTACTTCATCCTGGAATAAAGGGCAAGTAAATACCAATACCCTATTAATCCACTTTAACCCCACAGATCTCAGCTGCTTCAGGTTAGCTTTCATCTTATTTGTCAAATTATGTCCCTTTGTGGTATTAGAAGTCTTTTTGGCTTCTCTTGCAACACAGAAGTTAACTGGAGTGATCTAGTAAGTTGGCTTGTTTTTCCCCCCTGTTGTTTGTTATTTATTGTTAAATATCTTCTTGCTTTCCCCTTGCAAAGGATATGGGAAAGCTAAAAATATAGAGGTTTTTTGGTGAGAAGTTCTTACTTTTCAGTGCCACTCTGATGTTTCTAGCTGTCACTTAAATGTTTTTTCAATGCCAAAATTCTAGAACTGCTGTTGGTTGGACATCTAGCTTTAGCCTCTCAGTGGCCATCCATACCTACTCCTACTTGAACAAACATATTTCCTCCTGGATTTTCTCCACCCCTAGGATGAATCAACACCATCAGAGAAAACCTATCTTGGCTTACATGTTCACATACTCACACTGCTGCAGATGTGCCTCTGGAAAGGGAAACCAAATATGGTGTATGTAGATGATGTGAGCTCACATGTACAAATAGGTGACTCACAGATGCACTGAGGCCAGGAGAAAGCAATTAAGAAAGTATCAAAAAGGACTTAAAGTCTTCAAAAAGTGAACATTAATGCCTAAGGATTGCAGCTGCAGTGAGTCTGGTGCACTCATGCCAGAGACTCTCATGGATGATACCAGGGCACATCAATTTCAACATGCAAAAAACACCAAGAAGCCCAAACTTCAAAGCAGGCAAAGAAGATGATTCCACTGTATCAAGAAACATGGTTTCTAAATTTTATTTCTGTTCTGAGCCCATGGTCCAGGATGGAGGTCTTTTCTAGCCAACTATCCATTTTTCCTCCTATTCTGGTTCATTTGAAATATCTGAAGTTTTATAAAACACCTAGTATATGCCAGATCATGACAAAGTTTCATTCAGTGAGTGTGTATTGAGCACTTATTATACATCAAGCATTCTTATAGGCTATGGAATATAAAAATAAAAAGTATGGATCTTGTACCCTCAGAAATAGGGAAAAATCTGCAGTACATCTAATAAAACAGATTGACATTTTTATTGAAGTGACAATCTAGCTATAATTTGGGTGTTAAGTTGGCAAAAAAAAAATCATGGCTTTATGGCCCATTCCTCTGACAAAGATCTGTTATCCTACCTTATATTGTACCCCACATAGCGCTTATATTGTACCAACCTTGAACTTTAAGAATTGCATTGTTCAGAGAAAACTTTGAAATCATCTCATTCCATCATCACCTCATCATTTTTCAGTTGAGGAAGCAGGTACATAGAGTTAAAGTGGACTGTCAAAATCACCAAATGAGCATTTCAAAATGATGTACATGTGAGTTCTGTAAAGGAACTTTCTAATTTGGAGAGAAACAATTCTGTTTTTGGAGGGTTCTTTGTGCTAGGAAGGAAGATATAGGAGAGTTTTCAGTCAAACTTATTTCACCTAGTCCTTACAAAGAATGGTGGTAGGATTGCTACGGGAAAGATTATTTCATTTTATAATAGAAATAAAAAATAATCATTTTCTGGCAACTGCAATTTATCTCACTCTCATAAAAAATCCCCTCATCCAAAAAAAAAAAATAGTGAAGAAAATAATTCATGGCAAGTTTACAGTATTATATTTTAACACTGACAATTAAACCATATTTCACAAAGAAAGTGCTTCTTCTCTCCATGGTTTCATATGTCATCACCACCTAACTTGGACAGGGAGAGAAAGGGAGATCTGCCTTGATTGTGCAAACAGCTATTGATAGTGCAATACAGTGTAGTTGTTTCACATATTATTTGCTTCCCTGAGTTTCTAAGCTTGTCCAATAGAACTGTGTTCCCTGACATGTAAAGATTAAAAAGCATATTGAAAAAAGCACATGATGTTAACGATTTTGGAGCTAGTGGTCTCAGCACCTCATCAGGTGTACACGTTCACATTTCCCATTCTTAGTATCCCTGCTTAAAAGCCTCCTGGAAATCTGAAGTCTAAAGACTGTCATAGTGCAGTTATCTTCACTTGGTCACTTTATCACTCACATCTGCTGCTGCTAGACTCATGAAAATGGCAACTCAGGGCAACTTTGGCAAAACATGAGTCATGGATTGAGAGAAGGTCCCATCATCTTGACTCCCAGATTTATGCAGGGACCAGGGACTTTGAAATCAAACAGATCTGGATCTGAAATCCCAGCTCTGTCACCCTCAAGATGAGTGGCTTTGAGCAAATTATTGACACTTTCTGAGACTACAGTTACTTTATCTGCAAAACAGGAATAGTAGAACTACCTAAAATTGTCATGCATATCAAATTAGTTAATAAATCAAAAGAACTTCAGCTCAATTTCAGCACATAGAAAGTTTGGTAAAGGAGAGTGATGAGGAGGAGAAAAGGAGGAGGCTGTAGGGGAGGTTGTAAGGGTGGGGAGAGGGAGGAGGAGGAAGCCCAGGGCATCTTTCTAGGTCTGGTATTGAGAACATTGATCTCATAAGTTGATACTGCACTACACTCCCAAAGACATCCCATTTTAGGGGAAGGGAAACAGAAAGGAGATGTATCATTCAAGTTGAAGAGTCAGTTGAGTAGCAACTCAAGAGAGCTTTCTAAAGCCTTACTAATTTTTTTGCATACTCTAATTTTTGTCTTTGCCAAGTTGAAGTAGAATAAAAAGGGGTAAGGACAGGTTGGTGACATTGTTTTCCCCATTCACCCTGAGATTTGACTCCCTGTCATTTGTACTTCAGTCAACAAAACTTCTAGATTGAAGAGGGTAAGGAATATATCTGCACTTATGGGTTAAGCCTGGGATTAGTCTTTGGTTTGCAGCCCACCCACACTGCCCAAAGACTTGCCCAGCAAAGAAGCAATGTGGTGAAATATGGACCAGACTTGAAGCCAGAAGACCAAGCCTCATCATCTTCATCCATTAAATGGGCACAACAGAACTTTGCTTCCAGTCTGGAAGAGTTGTTGAAAATTTTGATGGCTTCTAAACAGATAATAATTATTGTTATGCATTATTCAAAGAAAGAGCCCCAGAGCACTTGCATGGTGGTTTCTCCTTTTACTCCTTCTTCTAGTGTTGCTGTGCCTGATCTGCCCTGGATAAAAGGTTAAGCTTCTGGAAAACCACTCCCATCAGCCCTCCATAGTTGAGCTTCTCCAGCCTCATCTTATCACTTCCCCACATGCAACCAAAGTTCAAGCCTGACTGAACTTCTTGCAACACTCAAAATGTTCTCCTTCCCCAAGAAACTTGGCATATGTTAACCCCTCTGCCTGGAACTCCCTCCTCTATTCAGTCTTCCAGCTTAGAAAATTAACACCCTTTTTTGTTTGCCAGGAACCCCTGGTATATACTTCTACCAGAAAAAATATATTGTGTTGATATATTTATTTGTGATATATCTGACTCTTACATTTGGCTTTTTGGGCCACTTGGGGACTAGAACGGAGCTCTATACTCCAGTGTATTAGCCCAATAAAATTGGCATCCACTGAGACCTCATCATGTGCAAAGCTCAGTACTATTTTGTTTATATACCTCAGTCAATGCTCACATATGAAGTAGGTACTATTGTCATTCCTATTATTAAAATATTATTGAGTCCTTATTTGACAAGCCTGATTTTGAGAAGAGTATAGAAGGATGACAGTTTCTGCTCTTGCCAAAATTGTATTCTCCTTGAATGAAAAATAAATAGACAAATAGAAATAAAATATCAAATAGTGTTGAGTAACTGTCATGAAGAAAATAAAAGAGGTCAATGTAATAAAAAGTGACTAAAAGTCTGCTTTAGATAGAATGGTTAGGAAATGAGTCTCTGAGGATGTCATGTTTAGAGACCTGAACAATATGAGTCTGCCATGCCAAGATCCAGGGGAAGATCATTCTAGGTAGGGGAAACTTCAAATGCAAAGTTGCCGAGATAAAAATTTGCTTGACATTGTTTGAGGAATAGAAAAAAGTACATGGTAACTGTTGACCTAGAAGGAGGAAACAAACTTAGGTGGGAAGCCTGAAATGTTATGGAGAGGCTTATGAAACAAATAGAGAATTTGGGAAGATATTGTTGATTTTTAATTTGGAGAGAAACATGCCATGACTTCCATTTCTTAAAAGGTTGCTTTAGCTTCTGATACAAAAAGGAATTTAGAGGAATAAGTGTGGAAGATAAGAGAGAGTATGAAGCAGATCTGACCTTAGACTAAAGTGATAGTGACTAACATAGGTAACATAGATAGCCATTTATGAAGTGCTCCATATATGCTAAGAACTGTTGTAAATTCTGTACAATTATAAAGTTGTTTATTTCTCACCACAGCCACAATGATATAGGTCCTATTTTGATGCTAACTCACAGGTGAAGAAGCTGAAATAAGGAGATTAATAACATAATCAAAACCACATGAGGGAGTGATGGTGTCAGGATTTAGACCAAAGCAAATTCTTCCCTACACTGTAGTGCAGTCAGTAAAGGAGAACAGGACATGGTTTAATTATTAATAATGACAAGATTAAAGGAAAGAATCAAGGACTATGAGAAATGTTCAAGGATAAATAGATGACATGATTAGATAGATGATAGGTAGATAGATAGATAGATAGATAGATAGATAGATAGATAGATAGATGATAGATAATAGGTAGAAAGATAGAAAATAATTAGCATATACTTCCCAAATTCCTGCTACAAACCAGATCCAGTTACACTTTGCACATATTGTTTCATTTAACACTTATTATAGCCATGCAAATTGGGGATATTAACCACTTCTTATAAATGAGAA
>PVJI01031217.1:0-13349 GCA_004026765.1 Micronycteris hirsuta
GGCTTCTAACCCTTTACCCGCAGTGCTTGTTATGTTAATCTTCTGCTCTTTCCAGTTCTTTCCTTCGGTTCCTATGGATTTAAGTTACTTTCTTGTGTCATTTCCTTTTTATTTGTTCAGTGACTTGGCCGGAAGTCCCCCCACCCCCTCTCCCTGCCCCCCCAGGCTAAAGCCTCTGATGTGGCCCTGCGGAGACTGCAGCCGCGATGTGCTCACAGTCACTGGGGTGGCGGTGGCTGCGCGGGGCTTGCTTTGACTGTCTCTTTCCCCGTCCTCTCTGTGAGGCTGGCCACCTCTGTTGGCATCACACCCAGCTATTGGTACCTACTAATTTCCAGCTGGTTGCTCTACTATTTTTAACAATGCCCTGGGACATAAATTGCTCGACAGTCTTTTCTAATTAAATTTGGGCCTGTTTGCAGGAGTAAAAGTCTTTGAGGCTGATTTCTTTTTAAAAAGTTTCTATTTATGCATTCATTCTTGAATGTGCCCTGACTGGGGATTGAACCCCCAATCTTGGTGTGTTGGGACGATGCTCTAACTAACTGAGCTACCCGATCAGTCTTGGGGCTAGTCTTTGAGGTCTACTTTGAGCCCAGGAAGGTTGTTCTAGCTGTCTTTTACTCGCTCTCCCCGTTAAACTTCTACTGGTCTACAACTTAGCTTATTACTCTTATAAAGCTGCCAGCCTCCTTAATTGCTTACCAAAATTTTCACAGTTTTCACAGTTTTCAATAGTGCCTTTAGGCTTAAACTTTCTCATGCCCTTTTTAAATAAAATCATTCCTTTGAGGAGATTCAAAGCTCTCTGTTCTTATGGCTTGTCTCTCCCCCTGGGCAAACCTCTGTGCCACTGCTCTGAAGCCTGGGGCAGCGACACCAGTCCTCTTCTCTCAGAATGACGCCCTGGCTTGACAGGCAGCGTGCCGAGCAGGGTGCAGCCCGTGGACTCCCCGGCCTGCCTCTCTTAGCAGGAAACCTGGGCTCACGCGGAAGTCGAGAGGAAGGGCTTTGGGCCCCAGCCTCTGCGCCTGCGTGCCTGGGACGGAGCTCCTGCGCTGTGAGATGGGTGTGGGGGGGGAGGCAGCTCTGGGCCTCTCAGCCGTGCTTGCCTGGGGGGAGCTTCCGCGGACTGAGCTGGGGGCATGAAAGATGCTGGTGGCCTGCTCTTCGGCGGTGGCGGTGGGGTGATGCTGTAGCCCCGACTGAGGGCCCGGGATGGGAGCCCTGAGTTCCCGGCTGTCCAGCCTGGATGAAAGCCTGCGTCATGTTGAGCTGGGGCGGGGGAGCGGAAATGCCACCAATTTTCATTGTTCTTACTGAAATTTAGTAGATTTTCTTGAATAGATTATTTCTGTAAGAGCTCTTTAAGGGCTATATGCCCTTAGGAGAATTTCTAGAGACTTAGTAAAAATTATTTTCAAAAATTTTGTTAGTTACAGTTGTTCTGTTGGGAAGAAGCTTTGAGGAGCTCTTCACACGCCATTCTAGAAATCGATCGTCTTGTTTCTAATTAATTAGCCTGTAGTCATTTCCTTAATACTATTTATTTTAAAATGGAAAAGATATACAATAACCTATTAATGATAATCTCTGGATGAGGAATTATGTTGATTTAAAATCTTATTTTGCTTATTTGTATTTTTTGCTTCAAGTATTATTTCAAACCAAAGGCTTGCAAGTTCGATTCCCAGTCAGGGCACATGCCTGGGTTTTGGCCAGGTACCCAGTGGGGGCCACGTGAGCGGCAACCACACATTGATGTTTCTCTCTCTCTCTCTTTCTCCCTCCCTCCCCCTCTCTAAATAAATAAATAAATAAAATCTTTTAAAAAAAGGAATACACATCTTTATAAAAAATTAAAAAAGAGCATTAAAAACTGTTTTTTTTTAAAAGATTTTATTTATTTATTTTCAGAGAGAGGGGAAGGGAGGGAGAAAGAGAGGGAGAGAAACAGCAATGTGTGGTTGCCTCTCACATGGCCCTCACTGAGGACCTGGCCCGCAACCCAGGCATGTGTCCTGACTGGGAATCGAACCGGAACCCTTTGGTTCCCATCCCGCGCTCAATCCACTGAGCTACACCAGCCAGGGCTAGGAGTATTAAAAACTTTTAATAAAAGAAGCAAACAAAAACATATACTATTTTTTGTGGGCTGGAAAGGAAAGTGATAACACCAGGCCTGCAATCCATTTTCTCCCTTTTACTGAGAGACTCACTGGAAAGAAAGATGACTTGGTGAAATCTCCCTATAAACATATTATGACAGACATTTTAGCAAACACAGTAATGGCCTTAATTGTGCAATATTTTCCACAAGCAGAATGTGCCTCGTCTGTCTATAACTGATTGATCATGGTAGACAGATCAGGAATCTATGGATTTATGGGCCATGGCTCCCTAGATGAAAGTCATGTGAGGTGTTTTGGGGGGCGGCCCCAGAGCGGACACGATCGCCAGGAGACCTGGGAGCTGGATCCGGGCAATCGCAGGCTGCTCCACGCTCCTGGATGCCGTTCAGCCCACCGTTCCCACAGCTGGAGCAGGTTCAAAGACACAGCCTTGAGGACGCAGAGTGCTGAGGAGACCATCCGGAAGGTATATGACTGAGCCCAGGTAAGGCCTCTGTGTAAACTTTTAAGAGTCTGGACGGCAGGCGCAGAGATTTACTTAACTCGCAGCAACTGGAGGCAAGCCCTGTATGTAAGTTTCTGTGCTTACTGAACCTGCCACTTACCCATCTGGGGTGGTCTGCTGCTTTTTCGTCTCTTCCTACTCTCGGTGTTTGCGGGCCAGTTTGTGAACCAACAGCTGAAATATGTTACTACAGGAATGTAAAAAAGGAGACTTTATGACGGAATAGCTTTCTTTTGTGAACATGATTATTGCATATGTGAAATATTGCAAAATGATTCAAGTGAGGACGCGGGAAGCTGGGTTGCAGGTCTAGATCTCTCCCTGCCTGCTCCGTAAAGCCTTATGTGGGCCAAGATCTCTGATTCTGGGGTCTGGTGTGAGAATCCAATCCTTCGTATTGTTTCAGTGTCAAAGGAAGAAAAAGAGCTACTTTCTTAGGAGCCCATGTAAGATTAAACCCTTTAATAGTATTAGAAATCACTGAACTCTTCAGGTAAATAATAAGCAGTTAAATTCAGGAGATGTGGAGAGATGGAAGTTGTGTGCACTCACTGCCAACACGGCTATTTTTGATACAAATTTCTTAAACAATTGGGCAATGCAGCTTTAGGTTCTTTTATTTTTTTTTTTTCCCTGAAAACCAATTTGCTCTAAGTCAGGTTGGCAAGTCACTGAAACAGTTTTTTGGGAATTGATTTTTAGTGAATTGGATTGCTCCTGGGCAATACAATTAAAAAATGAAAATGTTTACCCCAGTTCCTCTGCCATTTCTGTGGTGCCTAAATAAAGAGGAATTATTGAGAATTGTGGGAAATGAATATCCTTTTCCCCAGCTCTAAGGATTTTCATGTTTTTAATCTGTTATATGCCTTTTTTTGGTCCCTATGTAGATAAAGTTTTTCTCTTTATGTTAAACTTATACACCCATTGAAGAAAAATTAAAAAATAGAGGAAATATTAAAAATAGGGCCCCAACCAGTTTTTATACATTTTAAATACATTTTCCTCCCATCTTTTCTTTAGATGCATAGGTTTTTCTCGCATGTTTGTAAATAATTCTGAGCAGAGTTAAAACATTTTAATATCACAGACTTCAGTTTATGTAGAATATCCACGGAAGTTTATTTAAAAAAGTCACACTAGATATCTGCCTGTATTTCCCAAATATTCAAACAGGCGGAGTCATCGGAAACTCTCCAAATTCCTTGTTTTAGGGTTTTTGTTATGCTTTATTTTTTTTACAACATAGACTGGTCCTGTGCACATAACAAAAGGCACAGGGGAGAAAAGAGCCCGCTGAGACAGGCATAGCACTTTAGTGGGGTGTGGGAAAGCAACCTGGTTAAGGCTTCAGCCCCCAGGTGCACGTGCCCATCACTGGGTGAGTCAGGTAATTTCCACCACTATTTCCAGGTGTGATGAGGACGTGGCCCGTGGTACCTCTGTGATGCTTTCCAGGTAAAATAGCTAAGAGCCATTGAAGGCATTGCTCCATGTTTCAGCCACTTTCCATTGTAGGTGAACACACTGCTCTTCCCCACAGAGCACTTCTGTGTGAAAGAATCGACAGGTACCATTTTTAGATGCATGTGTTTAAAAGGAGTTTTGCTTAATTTGGTTCAGATTAGAGCACATACTCCCAGATAAATGATATTAAACATAATGGTTCAATTTCCAGCAAGATAGCTAAGAGAGAATCCTAATAGTATTATTATTTTTTATTTACTTCTGTGTTATAATGGATCCTCTGATCTATATGAAATCTAAAAGTTAGTAACATATTGCATATAAATTTCAGGCAGCAATTCCAATCTTTAAATGCAAATCTTCTCTTTCCTTTTCCTTCCTCACTCTCCACACTGCAACAGAAAAGCAGAGAGGATTCATAATATCAAGAATAATATCCACTAACACTTATTGTAGGTATACTATGTTCTCGTCATTGTGTTAAGCCCTTTCTGTGGAGTTTATAATTTCCACTATTTCCCCCATTTTGTACATGAGCAAACTGAGACTAAAAATTAAAGTGTAAAAATGGAGCCCATATATACTGTACCTGCATATTATGAAGTGATTACCAGTGTTCTTGTGTCCAAGCCCTGTGCTCCTGCCTGCCCCCTTGTGGCAGCAGTGGATACTACTGCGGCCATAAGTCAACGTTTATTGGTCAAAGACTGTTTTTTCAGTAAGAGTCTTCTTAGTATCTCTTTCCACCCTCAGCGTAGCTCAGTTGTCCCTACTTAGGTTCTCACAGCCTTGACTTTATAGTACTCACCACTGTATACTAGCATCGTGTAGTTATTCTGGCTTCGCTAGATCGTAAGTGCTACCAGAGAAGGGGCTATGTCTGCCTTTCTATTTTTGTTCCCCTAGTGCTAATACCAGGGGTATACTTGGGGGCTCAGTTAATGTATTTGGAACAAATGAATACAGTAGACATGTGGGTGGACTGCACATGGGGGCACAGGTGCACATGTGTGCAGACTGGGGGCTTCATTGTGTTGGGGGGCAGGTGGGGGCTTTGGTACTGACAGATGCTGGCGGTAGCCAAGTGCCACAGCTCTTTGTGCCAGGTAGAGGACGGTGGCCCAGGGTGGCGTTAGGACCAATATTTTACCTGTCATGTTATTATGTCCATATTTATTCTGGATAGTTCCCTTTGAGGCAATTTCCAAAAAGTTAAGAGGTTTACCCCCTGTATGGTAATTTCTAATTGAACTGTTTCAATAATCCACTGGTTCTTTCAAAAAATGTTGTTATTTTTATATATTTATATATGTATATATTTTCCAGCTTTATTGAGGTATAATTGACAAATAACATTTTATAAATTTTAAGTTGTAAAACATGATGATTTGACATACTGTATGTACATATCATAAAGTGATTACCACAGTATTCTTAAGTGGGGGTCATTTGCTTAGGTCTTGATAAGTCTTTGGGGGTTTATTTTGCTCTGGGGAAAAAATCCTACCCCACCCACCCAGGGCCCTCAGAGTCTAATCTCATTTTCTACAGATTCCCTGGGCAAACACTCTTCCACAGCCAACTCATCTCCTCACTGGACTCTGTTCTTCTGTTTGTTTGTTTTTTCCGTTTCTGTGTCTGTCTCCAAACTCCTCCTTCACTTCACATATTACCCTCAGTCCTTTGCTAATCCCGAACGACCCCTTCGGGCCCAGTAAATACCTGCTCCACGGAGCCCTCCAGCCTGTCCCCCCTGTACCTACAGCAGCATCCTGCCAAGTCAGTGCCATGACGCCTTCTGCTCTTCTTTTGGCATCGAGGCCTCATCCGGTTCCAGGATTATGAACTGCTTTTTCCTTATTCCCTGCCTCCGCCCCCCGCCCCAATCCCCCCCTCCCCCGCCCCGAAGCCAACTGTAGTACTGCATGTTCTTCAGTAGGTGGCAACCGTCACAAAGAGAATTCAGGCAATGTTGTTGCTTTGCTCAACAGGACAGTATCCCTAATGAGAGGCACAGATGCCCCGAGCAGCTACCTCAGCTGATCTTGCCACTAATTAGAAACATTTGCTTCCTTGGAGTCAAAGAATGTTCCCACTGTTATTGCTTTGTGAGAGAAAACAATCTGACTTGCCATTTAAGTGATTCCACTTTGCAGCCCTCACATGGGGAGGATCAGAAGATACCAAAACAAAGCTCTTTATTCTTTTTTTCCCAAAGAATGAGGGAGAAATCATGGTTTTATTTTCAAGGGTGGTATGGAATTTTTCTTTTTGCAAAATGATAATAATGTTAAAATTTTAAGTAGTGATCTTCATCATTAAAGACATTGAGAAGGAGAATGTTTTTAAAAACATGGGGCGGACTGCTAATTGAAAACAAAGACATTTAAAAACAGCATGTTCAGAATTCATTCTCTGTAAGGAGAATATGGGGGGCTGGTTGCTTTATGAAATGGAGAAGTTGGTACATAACCCTGGTACATTTGGTACCTGGACTTGTCTGGAATAAGGACACAGGCGTTGCACTGAAGGAAGACCACTCTTTCTCTGAGTTCATACCTTGACTAATTGCTGCCACTTACTAAGACATCTTACTTAGAAAATAAATGCACTCCCTCTTCTTGCTGCGCCCCCTCCAGAAGTTTGGTCCACCAGTGAAAATTTTACTTTCCCTGGGAAGTTTTCTTTGGACCATCCAACTCCCAACGTCACCTTTTCCTTGAACTATCTTCACTTATGTGTACAAAACAAATGTAGTCTAAGGAAATGAGATTGAATTTCAGCAAGGATATTGAAATGCATGCTTGCAAACATCATTGTGCTCTTCAAAGAAACCACTGTGGAAAGCCATGTACTTAATGATTATTTGGTGACTTCAAACATTTAAAAACCCCTCTTTTGGTCTTACTTCAGAGCCTGTCATAAGGATAAGGACTGTTTTGAGGTCTTTCCGTGGATCCTCAGTTCTGAGTCCTTAGCTCTGCACATGCCTATTGCATTCGTGTGCTGTTCAGGTAGCATTTGTCTCTGTATTGTCACCCCAGGAGTAACAAACCCTGTAATGGCCCCCCTCTCATCTCTAGTATTTTCTCATTTGCATCTTTCATGAGGAAGACTTTATTCCTCAGAGGGTTGGCGTCTGACCTGAAAAATGAGTCATTCCAGCAGTTTCTACCTCACTCGTGTGTGGGTGCATCTTCAGTTTCTGTTGGATTCATCCATCCTGAGGTCAGGCATCTTTAGGACTGGAAACCCATTTCTAACTTACATAAGAATGTATTTTGTCATCCCTGTAATCGCTCCTCATTCTTAATTTTTTTTTTATCATTTGTAATGGCCTGTCACATTTTCATAGTATTTTGACTCCAATATCATTTATCATATGATTTTGTACGTTAATCGCAATCTTTTCATAACTTGACATATCCTGACACTATTGTAGTTATTTTAGCCACTTTTAATACCTCTTATATTAATTAAAGTTCATCTATACCTATCGCTTAAGGCAGATCAATCAACTATTTGAGTATCGGTTTGTAAGAAATGGTATCACCTCTCAGAGATATATTGTTTGCATAATACATTCACTATCTTATTAACTAACATTTGGTTAACAGATTCATTCATTCATGCATGCACGCATGCATTCATTCTTACAGTCACCCCTGACGAGGCCCGCACTTAGTGCAGACATTTGTTTCCTGCACTGGTGAAGACGGCGGCAAACAGGCACAACCCGCTCTAGTCCCAGTGGGGCTGGTGGTCTAGTAGGTTTCCACTGTGCAAGGGAATCAAAAGTAAAATACTGTCCAGGGACACTTGCTACGTGTCAGCTGCTTTCACCGATGGCAGCTTATTTAATCCTCACAACAGTTTTTCAGGTTGGCCTAACTAGACTAATTTCTGTTCTGTTCCACTTGCAAAGATGGCGATGTTGGGATTTGAACCTGGTGGTACAGCCTACCTGGTCACCCCCGCCAAGTCCACTTCCCTGTCATTAGTAACCGTGACAATCTGTACGATAGCAAAATGTAAATGGAGAATAGTAGGAACGGCCATTCGTTAGGAGCACTGTTCTGTGCTGGCACTGTTCAAAGTGCTCTGTGTCTGTTCGTTTGATCTCCACAAAACCCCGTGAATTTTCGTGAGAATGAGAAAGTATCATTCTCATTCTCATTTTGCAGGTGAGAAGCAGCGTGGTCCAGCAGGTGGCTGAACTGGGATGTGAATGCAGGCGGACGGCGCCCGGGACAGGGCGGGAGTCCCCATGCCGTGCTGACATTGAAGAACGGGACTCCCACGGTGTGGCCACCCACACAATAGCGACCTCGCCCCACCAGACACGGGCTTCGCAATTCCCGTCCTCGTGTCCACACACGTGTGTGTCCCCGTGAAGCACCTGCGCGTGAGCTGCAGGCGTTTTCACCAGCACTCTGCAGGGGCCCCCGGCTGGGAGATGCCTTCGCTGGCCCGCAGCATTGAAGTCTCTGGGGCCCTCTGCACAGCCCCTGGATAAAGCCTATTGTCAGATGCTCTTTCTTTGTAACTACGGAAGGAAGGGCTTTAGGAGTCTCCTTGGTTTTAGGTTAAAAATGTTTAGAAGTCCCTGTTTTCTCTTAGAAATACCTCCATCTGTGCCTACAAGCTTACCACCTGGTTTCTGTCTCCGGCAGGTTCGCTGGAGACTTAGCGGGAGCTCACCTGTGGGCTTCCCCTCGGATTCTCCAGTCCCCGCGGTCTTTGGGTTACGCAGTCCGTACTTCTACACATAATTTCATTTTTAAAAAAGTACCTGTGCATTATTTTGAAAGAAAGTGTTATTTTGGAAGTCAAAGTTTATTTTACGGACTACTGGGTGGCAGACCCTTAAGCGTCGTGGGGCTGTTTCAACAATGAAGTTATGTTTATTAAGAGGTAGCCTTACAGCAATAACGTGTGTAGCCTTAGCGTTAGGAAGTCTCTCCAATGCAGCAAGATCCTTTTAAATTAGAGCAATTTTTAGTGTGGTTAATTGCTTTTGTAGTCAGCTTTGGCAGTATCATAATTTGTTGCTCCCAGTCATGCTGTGGACTAGAGTATCCCGTGCCTTTTGCTCGGCTCACACAAAGCAATTTACATTTCATTATTGTAGTTAAGATGTGAGTGAGGAACAGTGAATGCAGAGTCAATGAAGCCAGAAGACAATGGTTAAAAAAAATCCCTCTAAAAATCACACGGTGGGGTGTGTGTGTGCAGGTATGGTGGTGGCGGTAGGGGTGTTTTCGAATGTTAAAACAAAGGATAAATTTATGTTAGCATTCTGTCGGAGAAAGGCTTTCCTTGAACTTACCTGTTGGTTCTGGCCAGTGGAGATTTGTACCTATGACAGATCTGATAGGCTCTGAACCCTAGGGAGATGAGCTCATCTACCCTTTGGAAGAGAACCATTTTTCTACATGGTGAAAATTTGACATGCAAAGAACTAAAATCAATAAATAGTTCTATCGCTTTCCAATTTCCTTCTCTCAAAGGGACTGATGAAAACTCTGAGCCAGGTGTGTCTAGAAAGTGGTCTCTCTTCTGTCATGTCTGTGTCCCTTTTCCTCTGGTTCTCCCTCTTTTCCTGGTTCTTCACTGCTCCAGGTGGCTGAGGGATGTCACCTCCTTGTGTGACAGCCTTATTTTGTTTGTGAAAAATTCTCTTCTCATAATCTTTTCAATTAGAGTTGACATTCAGTATCATATTAGTTTCAGGCATATGGCATAATGATTAGATAGTCATGTACTTTACAAAGTGGTCCCCTGATATTTCTGGGACCCGCCTGGCCCCGCACACAGTTATTACAATATGACTGACCGTATTCCCTGTGCTGTACTTGACACCCCCCTGCCTATTTCATCTCTGCCCATTTGTGCTTAGTCCCTCACCTTTTTCATCCAGCCCTCAAGCCCCACGCCCACCTGGCAACCATCAGCTTTTTCTCTGTTATCTATGAGTCTGTTTCTGTTTTGTTTGTTTATTTTGCTTTTTAGTTTGCACATAAAAGTGAAATCATATGGTATTTGTCTTTTTCTGTCTGCCTTATTTCACTTTGTATAATACCCTCTAGGTCCATCATGTTGTTGCAAAAGGTAAGGTTTTATTCTTTTTTTGTCTGAATAATATTCCATTATACACACACACACACACACGCACACTACATTTTTATCCAATTGTCTATTGATGGACACTTAGGTTGCTTCCATATCTTGAATATTGTAGAGAATGTTGTAATGGACACAGGGCTGCCTATCTCTTATTGAATTAGTATTTTGGATTTCTTAGGATAAATACCCAGAATGGGATGTCTGGGTCATATGGTAGTTCTGTTTTTAATTTTTTGAGGAACCTCAATACTGTTTTGCATAGTGGCTGCATCAATGTGCATGAGGGTTCCCTCTTCTCTACATCCTTGCCAACACTTGTTGTTTGTTGATTTACTGATGATAGCCATTCTGACAGGTGTGAGGTGGTATCTCATTGTGGTTTTAATTTCTGTTTCTCTCATGAGTAGTAACATTGAGCATCTTTTCATTGGCCATCTGTGTGTCCTTTTGGAAAACTGTCTGTTCAGGTCCTTTGCCCATTTTTTAACTGGATGCTTGTTTTTTTTTGGTGTTAAGTTGTATAAATTCTTTGTAAATTTTGATTATTAATTCTTTATTGAATGTTTCATTGGTGAATATGTTCTCCCATTCAGTGGGTGGTCTTTTCATTTTGTTGATTATTTCCTTTGCTGTGCAAAATTTTTTTAGTGTGATGTCATTTGTTTATTTTTTCTTTTGTTTTTCTTGCTTGAGGAGATATATTAAAAATATATTACTAAGAGCAATGTCAAAGAATTTACTGCCTGCTTTCTTTGAGGAGTTTTATGGTTTTGGGTCTTACACTTAAATCTTTAATCCATTTTGAGTTTATTCTTATATATGGTATAAAAGAATGGTCTAGTATCATTTTATTCATATGTCTGTCCAGTTTTCCTAACACCATTTATTGAAGAGGCTGTCTTTACTCCATTGTATAATCTTGCCTTTCTTATAGATTAATAGGCCATATAGGAGTGGGCGGAAATTCTCTTTCTTTATAATTACCCAAGCCTTTCCTTTAGTTTTATTCATTTTTACTTCAGCATTAATTAATGTATCTAAGTAATACATGTACATATATTAACATAGTGAAATAGGACTAAAAACTTACAGAGAAAAATAGCAGTCCTCTGTCCCCTTCCTCCCACTCCATCCCCGCCCTCCCTGAAAGTGATTACATTAAATTCTTTTAGCTGTTTCTTGTAGTACTTATTATATTTCTGACTAATGTCCTTATACTGACATTTTGTATTTTCCCCCAACTTTAGACATTATTCTTTTACTGCCAGTGAGGCCTCAGCTCTCCTTCTTTCTCCTCCTGTCCCACTGCTTGCTCTGCCCCTGGACCCTTCCTTGTAACTAGTTATACACGAATTTTTTAATTAACTCAATGCTCGGCATTTATATTCTAATGACCACAGAAGTTGTTCACTGCAGAATCAAGTAATGTTTGACAGTTACATTTCTTTTTTTCTCTACCTTTTGATCTTGATGTTAAAATTGCCTTATTTTTTCATTGTATGCATTAATAGTTGTCATTAATAATTTTCTAATTGCTCAAACAAATTTGTCAAACATCTGTCAATTATTTTTTAAACCCTCAAACCAACTTCACACACAGCCTAGGGGTCCATTTCCTCTTCCCCCTCTGCTCCTACCCAGCCCCCAGGACTTCTCTTTCTGGCCTGATGCACGGGGAACCACTGTGGACGTCTCTGGTCCTGGACGCCCTGTTCCCTGGGTCTCTGCCTGTCCACCCGTGGTGTTCTGAAGCATGGCTCTATTTGAGAACCACGCTTTTTCAGTTTTGGGGCAGTCTGAAAAAATCTTTATTCTGCATCCCATCTCGATTAATTAGTAGTGTGACTGGTACAGAATTCTGTTCCCAGCCACCAAGAGTTTGAAGGCTTGTTCACTGTCTTTGATAATCTAGATTTGTATTCTCCCCAGGTTTATTGGGATATAATTGACAAAATGTAAGCTATTCAAAATGTACAATGTAATGATGTGATATTTGTGTACATTGTAAATGGATTCTCCCCAGCGAGTTAACTAATACATTTCTACCTTTTTTTTTGATAAGAAAAATTCTATTGTTTGGTCAAGCTAACGTAATTTTGTTGTTAAGAAATCAGGTGTTATTCCAGTTCCCATTCTCTTTGTAAGTGGATTGTTATTATTGTTAAATCAGTATGACCCTCAGAGATTTTCAGTGTTGTAAAACTACATGGTACTGTTCCCTTGTAATTTGTTTTCACATGTACACGCAGGTTTTTCCAACATGAAGACCATGCACTTCACTTTTGGAAATATTTTTAGCAAATTTTTTCCTTCTCTTTTCTCTGTTCTCTCTGTCTGGAGCTTCTGTTCATTGGATCATGGGTCTCAATTTTAATTTTGGTTTAAAGTTAAGAATCAATCCTGATTTTCTTATCTTCTATTCCACCACCCTGTGCTTTTTCATTCTAGTCTTCCAACACTTAATCGAACTTTTAAAATTTTCAGCCAAGATATTTTCGATTTTATAACCTCTTTTTTGTGATTACAAAATTTCAGTTTTGATTTTTAAGATTTGATACATTTTTCATTCATGTTTCATGTGTGCAAATATCCACCTTTAATCTTCGATCTTATGATCTGTTTCTGCATTTACTCAATTATGTATTCAATAGGTGGTTTTTAATTGCCCACCATGTGTCTGGCACTGTTTTGTGCTTAGAGGTACCGTAGGGCCGATCACTGTCTCTGCTCTCACAGAACGCGTGCCCCAGGGTTGTTTGGCCTGAGCCCTTTACTGAGAGCGAGAGTGATGTGGGCGTTTGGAGGAGAGAGGCTGGGAGTTCCCTTCTGGACATTGTGTTAGTTCCCTATTGCTGCTAGAACATATGACCACACACTTAGTGGCTTAAAACCACAGAAGTTCATTCTCTGACAGTTCTGGAGGTCAGAAGTCCAAACTCCCTTTTATTGGCTTAAATCAAGGTGAGTGCAGCGTGGCACGTGCTCCTTCCAGAGCCTCTAGGGGGAACCTGTTTCCAGGACCCCGCCAGCTCCCTGGACTGCGCTCCCTACAAGCTTGGGCTTGTGGCCCTTCCCCCATCCTCAAATCCTCAAAGTCAGCAGCCCAGCATCTCACTTCA
>PVJI01031218.1:0-13318 GCA_004026765.1 Micronycteris hirsuta
GAGCAGACAGCTGAAGCATGACGAATGTGGACACAGAATCCTGTCAGAAATCTCCAGGGTTCAGTCTCTGTTCTTCATGATAAACTAAGCAAAATCTGCAGTGTCAGCATCTGGAGGCGCTCCCTGCTCCTTCTGTCTGCCAGAGGAAGCAGCCCCAACTGTCAACATCCTGCTCTGGTCTGTTGATGGATGCAGCAGACCCGGGACAGCCCACACAGCAGCCCAGGGAAGCCTGCCTCCCGTGGTAAAGTCCCGCTCCCCCCACCCTTGACAGAGCCTTGGCCTGCATGCTCACTCTGCTACCAGGACAGCCGGGGCCTAACAGGAACTACGTCAGGAATTGCTAAGTGCTTTCCACATACATCGCCTCTCTCAATTCCCACAGCAGTCATGTTAGCTGCACACTAGCTTGTCCCCATTTTATCTCTCTGTGGTCAATAGGAATTTTCCCCCACCAACTCAAGTCATAAGAAGTATTCATTTCTTCAGTTTTGTCAAATTGAATTACTTTGATCTTAGCACTTTTCGCCACTATCACTCCTCAACCCAGCCCCTGTAGTTGTTCAAAAAGCAAAAGTCCCAGAGTCATAGCAAAGGAGAACATTCAAGGTGGTCCCTCTGGTTTTCTGTCCCCCTGGTTATCCCTGGTCATCTTTGCCGTGGCTGGCTTGTTACCTCGCGCAGGTCTGCCTGCTGCTATAGCTTGCCAAGCAGCCATTCTCTACCAAGGGTTGGCCACTTTCTTGAGAGCTGGGACTAGGACAGCACAGGACTCAAACTATTGGGGCTCCTTGAGGAATTTCCAACACACGACTCTTTGCAGCCACAAGGAAGCACCCTCTCTGCTCTGCAGCTTCCTCCTCTGACTGAAAACAAACAAACAAACAAAACAAAACAAAAAACTGCTAGCCTCCAATCTCCCCCACAGACACATACAATACCCCATTTCCCATGCAACATACCCCATCCTCTGGGCACTAGTTAGCACTGTCTTCTAAAGGACTTTGAGCCTTCAGAACAAAATCCCAGCAAGATAAGGAGCTCAGAGACCTGACCTCCTGGGAGTGGAGGCGCATACACACACACACACACACACTCACACACAGACATACATACACATATATAATCAGACAAGACACAGTTTAATCTCTAAAGTATGCTGTTTCCACAAGTGGAGAAAGGGAGACTCTGGGAAGTCAAGTGACATTTCTAGTGTCAGAGTAGGGACTCAAACCCAGGACCCTTGACTCCACCAAAATATATCACATACAGAGAGCTTGTCAGGAGATGAGTCAGCACCTCAGGAACACATGCTGATGACCCCAGGGAGGGGCAGCTTGCCCTCCAGGCCCTGTCCTCTATTTCTGGAAGACTCTTCTCGTAGGACACTCTTACTGTTCTACCGCTACCATGCCCCATCCGACCAAGTGAGAACCCATTGTCCTTATTCCCTAAAGCATGGAACTTGCTAGAACATTTAAACAAGACCTAGTTAACTAACGAGATTATCTGATTTACAAGATCTTTTCCTCTCTCAGCTCTCTACACAAATGAATTTTTAAAAAGTATTCAATAAAACCTATAGGTGCTTCAGGTTTTCTGCAAATGCATGATTCCAGCCTCCGTATTTTTTTAAACTGGATAGCTGTGGATGGAAATGTTCATTAGGAAAGTCAGTTATATTTATTTCCCTACCTGGGGAGGTAGGGAAATAAATATAAGGCTATCTTATCTTGTGTGGTGGTTGTCGGCCAAGGTAATTGAATGGCTGATCAAAGTACTCCCTTGTAAAGTTATAGAGTCACCTGAAAACTGGCAGGATGTTTGCCGTATAAGCAGACCCAACTTGCGGGCTGCACAGGCTCTTCTCTTGGACATCTGCCTCTTCGAGCTGTGAAGTCTGTCAGAGCAGCAGAGACAAGGAGCAGAGGCCAGGGCCCACAGGCAATGGGAGCTCAGAACCTGATGTCGCTTCTCCAGGAGTGTTCAGCAAAGGCTTCCGTTGAACTTTAAGGAAGAAATGTACTACTCGGCTCCACACTCTCAACAAAACGCCACACCGCCAAGTAATAGAATGGAACCTATAAAAAGAAGACACAGCTTAAAATATGGGAGAGTATGAAACAAACAAAAATTAAGTACGTTTTAACTCCTTACAACACTGGATGCCTGTTAAAAATTTTATCAACAAAATCTGAGTTTTATAAACACAAAGCTGAATGGAAAAAGTCAAACAAAAGAGTGTGTACTGAATGGTTTCATGTATGTCAAGTTAAAAAAAAAAAAAGGCAGCCTGGCTGGTGTAGCTCAGTGGATTGAGCGCGGGCTGGGAACCAAGTGGTCCTGGTTCGATTCCCAGTCCGGGCACATGCCTGGGTTACAGGCTGGGTCCCCAGTGAGGGCCATGTGAGAAGCAACCAAACATTGCTGCTTCTCTCCCTCTCTTTCTCCCTCCCTTCCCCTCTCTCCAAAAATAAATAAATAAAAAATCTTAAAAAAAAAAAGGCAAAACTAGCTGTGAAAAACCATATGGAGGTTCCTCAAAAAATTAAAAATAGAACTACCACATGACCCAGCAGTTCCATTTTGGGGCAGATACAGAAAAGAATTGAAAGTAGCATCTCAAAAAGATCATTGCACCTCCACGGCCCTAAGAGCATCGTTCACAGCAGCCAGAAGCTAGGAGTGACCCCAGGGACCCTCTGTAGATAAATGAATGAACAAAATGTCCTGTACACATACAGTGACATATAATATTATCTGGCCTTGAAAAGGAAGAAAATTCAAATTCTCACACACACTATGAACCTGGAGGGCAATATGCTAAGTGAATAAGCCAGCCAAAAAAGACAAATACTCTGATTCTATTTTTATGCGGTACCTAGAGCAGTCCAATCCACAAAGACAGAAAGCAGAATGGAGGTTGCTCGGGGCTTGGGGAGGGGAACCGGGGAGGACACAGAGTTTCCGTTTTGCAGAATGGAAAGAGCTCTGCAGATGGAAGGTGGGGATGGTTGCACAATGGTGTGAAGGTGCTTAATGCCACTGAACTGTGCACTTAAAAATGATAAAGATTATAAATGTTCTTCTTTATGCATTTTATCACAATTACAAATTATGTTTTTAAACAGGGAGAAAGAGAAAAAGCAGGCAAAACTAAACTACGATGGGAGATGAGGGCCGAAGATGGACAAGGGGCAGGAACGGGCACCCGGCTGCTGGCCCTGTTCTGTTTCTTTGCCTAAGCACTGCTTGTGTGAGTGTCTTCAACTTGTGACCTTTTGACCAATTATACAATTTAGGCTTCTGGTACCTTTCTGAACACTCAAATTAAAAGTTAAAAAAATTATTAACAGAAAAATAAAATCCCAACTACATAAGAAAGTCCACAGGATGAAAGATAATCTAAGGTCTGTACCAACATAGACTATTAACTTTTGCTCACATTTTGCTTCATAATAGCTTCGGGAGCTCCCAAGTTTATGAAGCAACTTCTAGTTTTGTTTTTATTGCCACTTCTGTTAATGGGCAAGAATAACCACCCCCAAAACAGTCAGATTTTAAAAAAACAAAAACAAAAACAAAAACAAAACCCTTTCTCCCTGCAGTCCCTTCCTCCACGGGCCACTCGGCACAATCCAGGCTCAGGCAGAGCGTCCATGGTGTGCGCTTTGTAGGGATTAGGTAAATCACAGGTGCACCCTTCCCTAAACCAGCCAGCAGCTTACTCATTAATCAGGTGCTTAACAGGCTGGTGCTCCAAGTTCCCCTCTCGGCCTGGCAGACTGGCAGCTTTGGACTGGTTCCCAGTTTTTGCCACCCCCGCCCCATCCCCTTTTCTACTCCCGGCCAAAACCTCTCTCTGCAGGTATTCAGCCATAAGCCCGGGTCTGTCAAACTCTATTCTCTGCGGGCTCCCCCTCACAGAGCTGACCTCTCAGGTTTCTCCTCGGGGTGTTCTCATGCTGTCCCCAGAACTTCAGCTCCCCGCAGTGCGCACGTGGAAAACTAGTTTCTCCAGAAGACGTCCTAACTCTCCTCTCTCTCTCTCCGCTTTCTCATCTTTCTCCCACAGATTTTATTTCTATTTTTATTCCAAATTCCTTCCCTCATCTGACCACAAGCCCAGATGAGGCATATAAGTTTCACAGCCTCTACATTTCATTTCCTTTTGGTCCTTTTAATCCAGCCTTTTAAAAAATAATAATATTGGTATCTTATGATGTGCTAAGCACTGAGTTCCTCTCACCTAGCGCTCACATCTCTGGGCACCCAGGAGGATGCTGAGGCCAAGAGAGGTAACATGCCCTGATCCCACAACGTGGTACAGCCAAGACACAAGTCAGCCTGGATGTGGCCTACTCGCCTATTCCAGCAGGTGTGCTTGGGGCCTCGTGCACATTCTGATGAGCTGAGGTCCTGTTGCCGAGCGGTCAGTCCCTTCCCCCAGGGTGCACAGCGTTCGGATCTTCCTGGCTTCCTCCAGCCACTGTTAGAATATTAACAGGAAATCACAGAAAGTCAGGGATTTAACAAATGCTCAGAGGTCCTCTGATCACACCCTTTTGTTTTAAATATCACATATAAGACCAGAGCCCTCTGTTTGCCTTTGATTTTGCCCACATAAAACCAGGGAGCAGGCGCGTGCAGCTCAGCAGGAACCCAGCTTTGGGGAAACACTTCTGTCTCCAGAGTTGGAAGTGGATTGAATAAATGGCGTAGAAGAGGAAAGGGGCTCCCTGCTGTCTCCGCGGGCCTGGGCTGGGCGCTAGGGCTGTCCTGCCCTTGGGGACCCAGCGCACACATCTGGGGCTGAGCAAGCACCACCCGGCATCAAAGACAAGCCAGGCCAAAACTTCAGGTCAGTCTAGCAAATAAAAAAACACTTTATTATTACTATTTTTTCAAAACTTGCTTAAGGTTTGAGGAAGGAGAAATAACCGCATTCTTTAAAGTTCAGTGGGGGAAGTTCTGTTTCCTAATGACGAGCTTTCTGCAGTCAGAGAACCAAATCACATTAGAAACTGAAAATGCTTCTCTCCCATGTCTGCGAGGAGTGACCATACCAAAAATGGTATCTAGTTGTTTAAACTTTACATAAAACCCAGGCTCATTTATTCGATTTCCCATCCAACCCTCTCCACTTTCCGCTCTCCATCGCCCCCCACAGGGCAGGGGAGAACAACAGCTTGGCACCCACCAGGCAGCTGTCCTGATTCCTCAGGAATCAGTGCGTTCACCTCTGTGACCATGAACCCCGTTTAAGAAAAGCTGAAAAGGCCAGATCTGTACTGTTTTACACTGCCTTTTCCCCAAGCAGATTCACCCCATAAAACACTCTGAACTTGGGAACACTAACTTCCGCCCTGGCTCTTGCCGAGCCACAGAGCTTGTAGCATGATGCTTGACTTTGCCAGATTTGCGCTTTTTGGAGAAAAATATAAGTTCCTCCTTTAGCATCTTTCCATCACTTCTGGAGAAAAGCTTTCCAGCTACCAAAACAAAACAGTTCCCAATTCTTCCTCCCACACCTACGAACTTTGTTCCTTGATTAAGGCCTGGATTTCCCTCAAAACGGAACTGGACTATGTCCAAACAATTTCTTCAGGTTCTTCAAACATTAACTCAACAGATGTTGTTTCAAGAGGTTTGATGTTCTGCCTCCCTCTGCCTTTGGCCTTTGAGTTGGTTCCTGAGGTGCCAACTGAAAAGCCTGAGGGGTGTGTCAACAGCATCTACCCCGTCGCTGACCTCTCCCTCATACCCCTCTTACCAAGGGAAGGAAGCCCCTTTGTGCGCACAGCTGACAGCACTGTGCCTCCCTCTGCAGACCCAACAAGGAGCTGCAAGGGGGCAGGGGGAACAGATGAGCAATGGGATAGGTAAGGCCATGAAACGTACGATCATTTTGTGCCTGGCAGCGAAACATTGGACCATCTCTCTCATAGCCAGACATACCAAAGTTGCCTGACTTTTGGCCCCCACCCCATCCCTGTCTAGAGGAAGGGATGGTCCTCTGGGCAGGCAGGAGGGAAAGGGTCATCTTCCTCAGAAAGAATCTTGCTAGGGACCCTCCGCAACAGCCTGGGCATCCATTCCCAAAAGGGCCTGGGAACTTAGGAGGCAGGAGCCATTAGAGGGCGGCATGTGCTAACTCATAACTCAGAGCAGCTCCTTTTATCAGTTACAGGGCTTTTAAGAGAGCAAAAGCACTAGGGTTCAGCAGAAAAACAAGTTAGGAAGGCAGAAAGGGGGTGGGAGGGGCGGGGTGGAGACAGAGAAACATCCCTCCGAGCCCAAAGCTGTGCCAGTGAATCGCTGCTCTTGGAAAAGTCAGGGTGCATGTCCCAGCACATGCTAGGAATATAAATTGTGCAGATACAGGCTGCGGAGACAAGCCACACCTCCTGGCACATTAGACTGTGTTTGATGGGCTCCTCGGCCTCTGAGCAAGGAAGCCGGTGCGAGTGCCCAGAGCCTCGAACAGGGACGGGTGTGGGAGACTTCAGGTGGGTACTATGTCCTTTGTGTCACTTCACTCTCTAGCCTTCTGGAGCTGGAGGACAAAGGAGCGCCTTGATGCTGGCAGATGCTGGGGGCATGGCTGGGTTTTACAAGGAAGGACGAAATCTGATTCCACCAATCAGAGTAGATTATCTTTGCCTGTCTATGAGGTGACCCAGTTCTGAGCCCAGCGCTTGGCTCTGAACAGATGTGTATCACACTCCCAGCTCGCAACCTGGGCCTTGCCAGAGAGGTAAGAACGTGGCATCCTTCCACAGGCAAATTCGAGAGCTGGCACTTGGGCTTCCTTTGCAAGAGCAGCTCTGCCTCTCAAAGGACTCCTGGCAACAAGGATTGGCCTTTGTCCCTCCTCCCGCAGCACACCTTTTCTGATTCACCCAGGCGTGTCACCCCAGGGGAGGGCTCAGTCACGCTGAAAAGGAAAACCTGGAGCAGTGGAGTGGGCCATCCAGCAGTCCAGGTCTCCGCAGGCAGGGAGCAAAGAGGACCCGTGCAATCCTATTATTCATTTCTTGCCACAAGCTCTTCAGGGCAACTCTCATTCATGATGCTACGGGGTGGGAAGAACTTTGAATGACAGTCTTAGCCCCAAAAGTCCTGGGCAGATTCGAGTGTCAAGCAGGAGGTGACAAGTGACCAGACTCCCAGCATGGAGCTCTCACCACATTGACAGGCCCCAGGGTTCTGCTCCTTTCCCCTGCCTGCCTGAGGCCCACCCCGGCCTGGGAGTGCAGCAGCCGCGAGGCCTCCGCTGTCCCTGCACTGCACGTGCTGTAGTTCAGTGTGTTGCTATGCCTGATGTTTCTTTACAGAGCCATTACTGTGCATTGAGGATCATTCACACATATTCCGTTTTCAAATCCTGCCCATGAAAAGCCAGGTGCAGGACCTGAACAGGCAGCTAGTAAGGCTAATGGTGCCAGAAGTCTGTATGCCCAGCCAGCCATCAGGATCTGCCTCTGGGCCTTTCTCCTCCCTCCCCCTTCGCCCAACCCCTCAGGTTCCAAGTGAAAAGGACTAGGAGCCTCTAAAGTGGGGACACGCTAATTATAGAAGTAACACCATCTAGAATAGAACACACTTGGAACTGAATGGGGAACTTCACGTTGTTGGAAGGGCTTCCAATTTCCAACAGTGTTAGGCTAGGTATTCTGACTAGATTTCCCACTGAGGACAATTTAAAAGCTGGACAAAATATAAAGAATGCCAAGTCTTTCTGTTTTTATTTTTAAATTGAAGGAGTAAAGAATATCGGCTGTTGCTACAGGGCCTAGTGCAGGACTGAGACCATTCCTTTCTGATCACACAGGCAATCGAAACACATCTACTGGTGGTGTAATTCAAAATGTAGATTGGCACTTACAGTTTTCATGGTTTTCACAAAATTCTCCTTGTGCATTATCCAAAAAAAATATTATGACAGACAAAAATGATATTGTATGACTATCGGTGTGATTTATTTTTTGAATTATTTTTTTAAGACTGATTCCACCTAGCTAAAGAACACAGCTCTGTTCTACTCCTTTGGGGCCCCTCTTGTCTGCCTCACCACTCCACCATTCCTACACAGATACCACGGGGACCCTCGCCCGAGTGGTCTGCAGCCACGTGAAGGAAGCCACTCAACTCCCTTCCAGTCCTCCCCTGCCTGTATTAAACTACCCTTAGACAGTCTTCTGATCTGAGCTGTTAGATTTGCACTCCCTTTCACCATTGAGGCCTTATTCTTCACTGTCAGTAATTTGGGGCATATTCTTCACCTCCTTCATCACGTTTCCTCACGTCTAAAATGGTATTAGTAATAATAAGTACCTCACAGTGGTGTCGTAAAGATTAACTAAGATAATGCAGATAACACATTGGGTACCATGCACCCAGCCAAGTAGTGTTAGTTGTTGTTGTTGTTGTTATTAATGTTGGTATCAATCATAAAAAGTTATGACTGGCATTTTGTTCAGCCAAATAGCCAATGTCTGAATCGCATTTAAAACAGTCCACCAAGCACCAGCACTTCCCCAATGAGAGGGGGGCACATACTAGTACCACAGGGAGCAGTGTGGTCCACTTTGGACACCCTTGACTGCTGCACCGCACTTTTTTGGTCGACAAGGAAGTCTGACTCCAGAGAACTTAGTCCTCCGCCTTGGAACTGTAAGTCTGCATTCTCTTCCTCAATATCAGAATAAGGTTATAACATCCTTTCTCACCTCTTTATTCATATCTAGTTTTTTCAACATTGCTGCATGGAGCAGTCACGAGCCCTTCACCATCCTGGCTCCTCTTGGCAGGTGGATGATGGTCCGTTTCCCTTTAAGTCTGGTGCCCGCCCAGCATGGCTCGCTGCACGCACTGAGCTTCTCCAATGCAGCCTAACATCAAATGAGCCTTTGTGAGGAGGGTGTCACACTTGTTGGTGGCTCTTTTTTACTGTACTCTTAGCTGAAACCTTTTAAGTCTTTTTCACTGCCCAGCCATATCGCCCCCGTCCGGGTCTTCTGCCATTCATTTTCTCACCAGGTGAAAAAAGAGACTATTTTCTTATCAGATTCAGCCCATCTTTAAGCCTTCCAAGATGTTTTCAGGTCTTGTTGCTGGGCTCACAAATTTGGTTGAGTGACCTTTACGACTTCATATGAGTAACATGATGAACTGTTGAACAAGACCCGACTGGAGTGCCCTTCCTTCTGAGGAGGCCCAGCTCTAATGATCAAAACACTTCCCCTCAGTTATCACGACAGATGTCCTGCCTCACTGCCCTCTGTCTCTGAGCCGTTTTCTACCCATTCTAGAACTTCTGAGTGGTAAAAAGGACATCAAAGGCCTAGGGGAAGGAAGAGGGGAGGGAAAGGGAGAGGGAAGCTTGTATAGGAGGAAGGAAAGAAAAGAAGAAAAAACGGAAGCACAAAAGTGTAGAGGAACAAAAAAAAAAGAAGAAAAGGGGTGAGCAAAACAGGGGCAGTAAGGAAAGAAAAAACAAGCGAAGACAAATAATTGTATAAATCAAAATGTGAAGGAGGAGGAAATGTGAGAGGAAGTAGATATAAACTAACAAAAGAATTTTAAGTACAGCCATTGTAAAAACAGTATGGAGGTTCTTAAAAAATTAAAAATAGAACTAGCACGTGATCCAGCATTCCCAATCCTGGATATATATTAAAAAAAATAAAAATAAAATCAGGATCACAAAGAGTTATCTGCACTCCCATGTCGTCAGGATATGGAAACAAACTAAGCGTCCTTTGTCAGATGACTAGATTAAGAAAAGCTATATATAGACATAGATATAGATACAGATATAGATATAAATAGTTTACCTTTGAGCAGCACAGGTATAAACTGCTCAGGTCCACTCACACATGGATTTTTTTCAATAAATACTTGTACCACTTTCCACTTATGGTTGGGAATCCACAGATGCAGAGGGCCGACTGCATGCATTCGTCTGTGCCATTTGATACAGGGGCTTGAGCATCTGTGGATTTGGGCATCCCTGGGGAATAGGGGATTTCCTGGGACAAATCTCCCAAGACACCAAGGGAAAACATAGGGTTTTGGGGAGTCAAAAGTTATACACTGAATTTCAACTGCTTGGGAGGGGTCAGCATGCCTAATTCCTGCATTGTTCAAGAATAAACTATAATTATCTGTATACACATGAGGGGAGACCCCCGAAAACCAGGATAATCTTCTGGAGGGTGGATCCCTTGTATTACAGGCTTCCCCCAGTAGGCGAGTGTTCTAGGAATCCATCTGTACCAATGTACCGGCCGGTGTTGTTGTGAGAGGCTGCATTTGGCTTCAGTGACATTTTTTTAAAGACTCTTTGAACATGTTTGCCCATGTCATGAGTGATTAATGCACATACCTGCCCACACCATGCTGAGCATTCAGCAGTTTTTAACCAAAAACAGCATGACCCCTGTGCCCCACCCACCCTATTCAGTCAATATTGCCCCAAGTGACTTTTTTTGTTTCCCTGGATGAAAAAAGTCCTCAAAGGGAAACATTTTGCCAATGTGGAAGAGATGAAACAAAAAAATTGCAGAAGCTCTAAAAGGCATCAAGATTGACTGGCAGTGGAAACGGGTTCTGAGCAGTGGGAAAAACATTTTGATGGGTGCATTGCATCAAATGGAGAGCACTTTGAAGGTGACCAAAGTTTAAACATGTAAGAATAAATACACAATTTTTTATAAACAAATTCCAGTTTGGGGGGCCCCCTCATATATACACATACATACATATATATTGAGGAAATATTATTCAGTTTTAAAAAAGGAGGTCTTGCCATTTACGACATGGATAAATCTGGAGGACATCGTGCTATGTGAAGTAAGCCAGACATAGAGAGAGAGAGATACCATATCATCTCACTTAGATGTCGAATCTAAAACAGTCGAATTCATAGAAACAGAGAATAGAATGATGGTTGGCATGGGCAGAAGGGAGGGGAAATGGGATGGTGCCAGTCAAAGAGTTTCAGTTACTCAAGATGATTAAGTTCTAGAGAAAAATTGTACAGATGTAATGTAGTGCATGGTAACTGTAGTTAGCAGTACTGTACACCGGAAAGTTGCAAAGAGGCTAGATCTAAAGTGAAAGCCACCACACACATATGCATGCACACACACCGTGGCAACTATATAGAGGGACTGGGTATGTTAATTAGCTTGATTGTGGTGATTTTTTTTCACACGTGTACTGTATCAAAAAATCAAGCTGTATACCTTAAATACATACACCTTATATATGTCAAAGATGTTTCAATAAGCCTCTTTTAAAAAGAATTTTTAAAATGGAAAGCAGAAAATATAGTACAACAAAAAAGACAAGAAAGAAAGAAGGAAGGGAAGCAGAAAAGATAGAACGCCATTGTAATGGGCCATTGAAGACAGCGGGACCGCCAGACTGTGATGTCCTCCAGACCAGCCCTACGGCCCCAGGGTGGGGACTAAGGACCAGGTTTTCATGCATTTTCCCAGGGTAGTTGATGGTGACCTCACCCACAGAGAGGCAAGAGATTCCCAACCACGACATATTTGATCTAAAAGCATTGGTTTCATGCCATAACCAGTGTGGCTCAGTTGGTTGGGCATCATCTTGCAGAGGGACAGGTCCCTGGTTCAATTCCCAGTTAGGGCACATGCCTGGGGTTGTGGGTTCACCCCCAATCAGGAGCATGTTAGAGGCAGCCCAATCAATGTTTCTCTCTCATGTCAATGTTTCTCTCTCTCTTTTTCCCTTCCTTCCCCTCTCTCTAAAAATAAATAAATAAAATCTAAAATAAAATAAATAAAAATATTGGTTTCACAAAAAGATGTTTTCACTTCCTGAACATCTTTAGGCATAGAAAATATATGTGTTGTGGTTCTCTGAGCACAACTACGTGGAAAGGGCAAGACTGAGTGAAAATAAGCCTCAAAAACAAACCTGATCTTACTAGATTATATAACTCAGAAAGAGCCTAGAATCCCTTCTCATCTGAGGCTCTCCAAACATTTGAAGATGCAGCCTTTCGAGGGATGTTTGCTAAGTGGACAGGTTACGCCTGGGAGACGAACTCTGCGGGTGCTGTGAGCCAGCCCTGACCGCTGGGGCAGATCTTAGCCAAGCTCCACATTGAGCATCCACAAACGTGACTCTCAGGCCCACCTGCTTGCTGCCTTTTGCAGACATCACCACGTTTCTGGATCACAGTTTCTTCCTTCGGAAACCAGAAATGAATAAGGTAATAATGATAGCACATGGAGTGGCTCTGTGAGAGAGTGAAAACATTTCCTTGCTCATGTTCTGCATGTTACTTCACACCCATTGAAGTTTGACGTACTTGCTGTGTTCTAATAGCCTCACGTATCTGTAAAACCAACCAAAATAAGATAGTATTGTAGAGCATAAAATGCTCAGGAGAGATATCTTTAAAAGAATGCTTCCTAAATATTTTTGTGTACAACTTTAAACAAGAAACACGTTTTACATCCTTGTCCAGTACACACACACCACGTGCACACTCAACTTAAATATTTCATGAAATAATATTTAATCTTACTATATGCAATACATACATATGGTATTATATATTGTTTCTTTTTTTTTTTTTTTATAATGTTGAGCATAGCTTACTATAGGTTACAACTCAGAGTTTGAAAAACATTGGCTAGGGGGCTTCCAAATGGAATGTCAGATTGAACACACAGTTCCCACCTCTCCCTTTAGAGATCCTATTAAAATGGTAATAAAGGAACAAAATGGTCTAACCCCACAAGGTCAAAGGGCACAGGAAGGGATATCATTGGATAGGAGACTTCAAGTTTTTAAAAAACAGATCACCAAGTCTCCATCACAACGAATAACAGGAAAACCCACACCTGCTGTAGCAGACACTTCGGCTTGCCTACCAGTAATGCTTTATCCTTCCTTGCAATAGGATTCCAATTATGTTTAAAATCCCCACATTCCACTGCGAAGTCATGTTGTCATGGAAGGCCAACCCCCATCTTTAGTTCCAGGGAGTAAATCTTGATTACTCTAAAATAATCCCATAAATTGTATCCCCCTTGTCTAGTGATTCATTTAGAAATGGCTATAACACCTTATTTCGGACATGGGGCCAGGACAGAAAGTCTGCCAATGATAAGATTAATTCTGGGAAATATTCTAAAGTTTTTAAAAGAGTCAAAGGAAGAAATAGTCTCAATTTCTGCCTCTGGAATATAAGCTACTGGCATATTTTGCCTACAAAGGGAGTTACCCAATGCACCTTGGCAGAACAAATAGATTTTTTAAAACCTAGGTC
>PVJI01031219.1:0-12861 GCA_004026765.1 Micronycteris hirsuta
TTTTTTTGGTGGAATAATACCACAAGGCCAAAAGCCATCACATCATATTAAGGGTACAGAAAATCAATCAACATGACTGATCACTGTTGATAGTGACTTTGGTCACCTGGCTGAGACAGTGTTTGTCAGGTTTCTCCACTGCAATTACTGTTTTTACCCCTCTTCCCACTGTGCTCTTTGGAAGCAGTCACAATGCACAGCTCACACTTAAATAGGGGTGATTTATCCCCTTCCTCCTATAGGATAGAGTGTCTACATACATTTGGAATTCTTTGTAAGACATATTTCTCTCTTTTCCCCCATTTGTTTATTCGTTCAGCCACTTATGTCATTATGAACTCAGGAATATTTGTTTTATAACTTAGATTATAATCTGATGCTACTTTATCTATTTTGTTGTTCAAATATAGCAAACTTCAGCTGTTGAGAGCATTTTCAGTTGGATTCTGTGTTGCTTTGATATAACTATCAAGGTGGGATATTTTTTTTTCCTGTTAAAATCATGTCTTTACTTCTGAGAATGATTTCTTTGAGTTTCTAACAGTATCAGACACCAAGGTCTGGGTGCTAGTGATGTGTCCTTAAGGTTTATCTGTGTTTTGTTTTGTTTTGTTTTTCTGAATCACAGTCTGTTGTATGGAATCAAGTAAATTAAGAAATCATAACCAACACAAATGAAAATGACCATATGTGAAGAAAAGAATTAAAGAGAACCTCAGCACAGCACTTACTTGTAGAAAAAAACACCGCCACCAGATTATCTGCTTCTATAGATTTACCAAATCAAAATCGATCTCTGGGCCTTTGGAAAGTTGCATTTAAAAAATTCAGTAAATATAGTCTCCTGCAATGGGATATGAGAGTAGATATCATCTTGCAATAAACTGAGGGTGTGTGGAAGTGAGAAAATAAGGCATTGAGTAAAATTTGCATATTCATTTTAAAATTTGGCAATGGAAGAAAGAGAAATAGCATTAATAAGTGGAGAATAAATGTGTTAAACGTGAAGAGAGAAAGCAGGAGGTACTGTATTTTGATGTGTACAATGCATACTTTTTTGCCCAAATTTTTGAGGGAAAAATAACGGTGCACATTATACATGGGTATAATGATTACATACCATGGGTATAATAATCCCATGTATAATGCACACAAAAATGCGGGTGTACATTATACATGGCAAAATACAGGTAGATAAAACAAAGAGGATTCTTAATAGAAAAAATTTACTATATATATGCTTATATATAAATTATATATGTGTATATTATTTACATAAATTTGTATATACAGATGCTCCTTGACTTCTGATTGGGTTATATCCCAATAAATTTAGCATAAATTGAAAATAGCCAGTCAAAAATGCATTTAATACATCTAGCCAACTGAACATTATAGTTTATCCTAGGCAGTTTGTCCTGAATGCTATTGCTTTTGTACAGTTGTAAAGTAAAAATTATAAATTGAACACTCATATGTTGGGTACCATCTGTATTCATATGTATATATGTATGTGTTTACATACATATGTACATGTTAGTGTTTAAGAATGTGGGCAAAAGAGTTAGTTCTGGGAACTACCAACCACAAACAGGTTGCCTTATCTGTGTGTGTTTCACTGTGTTTATTTGTGTAATAGATAATAATACATACTTTCTGGGAAAGTTTGGAAAATTAAATAAAATAATTTTAAAAAACTGTCTGCAATGTTTGCCACATGAGTAAGCACCAAGTAAATATTAGATATTTTGTTAGTGATATGTCTTTAGTTTCTAAAAGGTTCTAGTCTAGGATAGGGTAAAAAATTCAAAAGTTAATACCCATCCTTTGTTCATTTCAAACTTACATTAACTAGAAAGAAACTATACTTAAAAACACGTAAATTTGTACCTTTACCCTTTTTTTCAGTAGAAATCTATTCTGAGTAGAATGTACTATAAAGCCCTTGAGAACAACAAATCCAAAACCACAATATCAATAGCTCTTAAATTTGGAAGACGTTTTTCTTATATTTAGGGAAAAACCTGCTTGCTCCACATTCTTCAGATATGCCTTGTTGGTAGAAATGCCCCACTTCTCAGTAGTTAACATTTCAGACACTGGTTGATTTTTAGAAATGTAAATGTTTAAACACCTGGATTTACATTGCTCCATTTTGTTAGTCAAATCTGTAAACAAGCCCCTGAGGAGAAACTCACTGTGAAAGCCTCTTAATTATAATTAAGACAAAGCATGTGAGAGTAGTTACCTCTATGAGTTTACCCAGGTAGACAGATATTTAACTCCCGAGTGAATCAGGGATATGATTATGCTTGGAAATTAGTAAATTGCTTCTAATAATAATGTTTCAAAGCTCTTTTTTTTTCCCTGATGCTCTGCCTTTAGTTAATGGCTTCCTCGTGGGGATATGTTTATAAATGCACAATACATGCGTAACATCCAGGAGCGGAAACAAACCTCCGATCCTTTCCAGTGAGAATTGCAGATAAGCACACACTCTGATTTACACTTGGGTTTGTTTACTCTCTCATAAATTACACTTAATAACTTTCTATGTAAAGAAAATATGTTAGTTCTTGCCAACACCTCAGCTACAAGGTATTCAATTAATACCAAACTCTTGGGTGGTTTTAAAGTAATATTTGACTATATTTGAATGGTTGCATGTGCCTTAAATACAGGATAACAGCTTTGTGCTATAAAATATTAGTACACAATTATAAAACAATTACTTGTGACTTAAAAAAAATAGTAACACCAAAGAAACCTAAAATTTTTATGACAGTGAAATATTATGATTACATGTTGAGCATGTAAATGATTTTAAAGTACTTTGTGATCCTTAACATTTAGGGAAATGCACATGTTAAAGAAAGTGATGTGTCAATGAAATGTTCCAAATTCAAAAATCACTTTACAGTTGAAGATTAAAATGTAGCTACCTTCCCACAAAATGTCTATTTTAATGACAAATGACAAATGGAAGATTGGAGTGATTATGTTCATAGTATTTACATGGATATTACTCATTTTTTTTCATGTAGTTAGGATATGTTATACACACTGGAGTTCCAGAATTGATATTGTAATTTTAAATGATAAACAGGAATCCCACCATTTCTCAGACCTAACTAAGCTTGCATCAGATAATTAAGAGTTTTAAGAACTGAGCCCTGACTACTGTGGCTCAGTGGGTTGGGCATTGTTCTGCGAAGGGAGTAGTCACTGGTCAGTTCCCAATCAGGGCACATGACTGGGGCTCTGGACAGGTCCCTGGTGCAGTATGGGGGCGGTGAGCATCTAATCACTGATGTTTCTCTCACACATCGGTGTTTCTTTCCCTCTCTTTCTCCCTCCCTTCCCCCACCCTAAAAGTAAATAAAATAAAATCTTTTTAAAAAAAGAGTTTTAAGAGTTGAGACAATTTTATTTTATTTTTTTTAAAGATTTTATTTATTTATTTTAGAAAGAGGGGAAGGGAGGGAGACAGAGAGGGAGAGAAACAGCAATGTGTGGTTGCCTCTCACATGGCCCTTACTGGGGATCCAGCCCGCAACCCAGGCATGTGCCCTGACAGGGAATCGAACTGGGACCGTCTGGTTCCCAGCACACGCTCAATCCACTGAGCTACACCAGCCAGGGCGAGTTGAGATAATTTTAATACTGTAGAAGTAGAAGCAAGGAACTGAGCTAGTTTAGAGTGTGTGTGAAAACAGGCACACCATTTTGTTTTTTTTAAGTGTAAAGTTTAGTAACATTAAGTACATTCACGTTTTTGTGCTTGGTTGGGTTGTAATATCAAGTCTTACTAATGCTACTATTTGAAATTACTTTTTGCATCTCAGAACATGTACACCATTGAGAAAGGATGATCTGACTGGTGTAGACATAAATATTTTATTTTGGAAAAATTTAACCTTTATTGTATTTTTTCCATTACCATTTAGTCCTCTTATACTCCCCTGCCTCCAGCAATAACCACACTGTTTTCCATGTCAGAAATCTTTCTTCTTTTTTTTTCCCTTTTTGCTCAATTCCTCCATAAATATTTTAATGCTTAAAAAATGTACTGGAATAGAGATATTGCTTGCTAAGCTGGAGAACTTGCCTCTATTACTTCAATAAAACTAGGGGTCTTATGCTCAATGCCATGCATACCCATTAGTTAGAGTGATATTTTAGTTGTCTATTTGTCAATAGTTTTGTCTTACTTCTAAATTGTCTCTAAACTTGAAAAAAGCAGGTGTTACTATTTATTACTCTTTTGAGTCTCAGAATATTACACTTAACCTTTTAAAATGGGTAAAGAGTCAATTGCTATATCAAATTGAAAGCATGCATGAAAGCACTGACCTCCATACTGCCTACATGAAAACTTGGTCTTTCATGTTGAGCTGCTTTAGAAAAAAGTCAACATAGCTAAAATTGACTCAAGGATGAAATGACAAAAAAAATTAGTTTTTAATTAGTGAATACTTGTATCAAAGATATTTAAGAATAGGCATTATTAATTTTGATATGCAATCTATGTGCCCACTAAGTATTGATGTAAAATGTTACTCTGATTTTTGAAAAGTTAAACATTCACTAAAGTGACATAAAATAGTATGTTTTGGAATACTGTAGCTACAATCATTACTTTTCTTTAAAAAATCTTATATATTATTAATTGGTTTATTTGCCCTTTCATTATAGCATTGCAAGAATTACTTATATCTTAGACACAAGTTCTTTATCAGATATATGATTTACAACCATTTTTATTTCATTAGTTGGATTACATGTTCACTTTTTCTTTTTTTTTTTAGTTGGATTACATGTTCACTTTCTTTTTTTTTTTTCTTTTTTTTTTCTTTTTAAAAATTTATTTATTTTCGGAGAGAGGAGAAGGAAGGGAGAAAGAGCAATGTATGGTTGCCTCTCACATGGCCCTCATTGGGGACCTGGCCTGCAACCCACGCATGTGCCCTGACTGGATATCGAACCAGGACCCTCTGGTTCCCAGCCCAAGCTCAATCCACTGAGCTACACCAGCCGGGCATCTTTTTCTTTTTTTAACATTTTATTTATTTTCAGAGAGAGAAGGGAGGGAGAAAGAGCAATGTATGGTTGCCTCTCACATGGCTCTCACTGGGGACCTGGCCTGCAATCCAGGCATGTGCCCTGACTGAGAATCGAACCGGGACCCTCTGGTTCCCAGCCCGAGCTCAATCCACTGAGCTACACCAGCCGGGGCCATACATGTTCCCTTTCTTGATGGTGTCCTTTTTTTTAATTGTTCCAACACAGTTGTCTCCATTTTCCCTTCATCACTCTCTTCCACCCCACCCTCCATCCTTCCCCCCCTTTGACTTTGTCCTTTATACCCCAACAGACATTTGTTCAAAAACATATGCAAATTGTCAATAAGCACATAAAAAAATTCTCAATATAATTAGGCATCAGAGAAATGCAAATCAATACCACAATGAGATACCACATCACTCCTACCAAGAAGGCTATGATCAAGTATTGGCCAGAAGGATGGCAAATTAGAATACTCATACACTACCATTGGAAATGTAAAATGGTGCAGTCGCTTTGGAAAATTGTTTGGTAGTTCCTCAAATGTTAAACAGAGTTACCGTATGACTCAGCAGTTCCTCTCCTAGGTATCTACCCAAGAGAAATGAAAATATATGTCCACACAAAAACTTATACATGCATGTTTATAGCAGCATTATTCATACTAGCTCCAAAGTGAAGACAATATAAGTGAAGATATTCATCAACTGATGAATGTCTGAGGAAATCATGGTATACACAGTAGAATATCATTCAGCAATAAAAAGAATGAAGTACTGATGCATGCTACAACATGAATGAACCTTGAAAACATTATGCTAAATGAAATAATACAGAAAAAATCACACAGTATGATTTTACTCATATTAAATACACAGAATAGGCACGCCAATAGAGGTAGAAAGTAGATTAGTCGTTGTCCAGGACTGGAGGTGGGAGTGGGGGAAATGGGGAGTAACAGTTAATGAGTACAGAGCTTCTTTTTGGAGTAATAAAAATGTTCTAGTTGATTGTGGTGATGGTTGTACAATTCTGAATATACAAAATAATATTTAATTGTACATTTCAAATGAGTGTTAAATAAGTATTAAAGTTTTAGCATGTTAAAATATAAAATAAAAATATAAAAAAAATCTTGCATATTTAACATATTTTGCAGTAGCAGTTCATTTGTCCTGTCAGAATAGAAATCTCATCATATCATGAGTTTAAATGGTTTTCTCTTTCTTCTATATTCAGAACAAAACTCATGAACTTAATAATTTAAATTTTATTTTTCTAAATGTCTATTTATTCACTATCAAGGAGATCACATATATATGTGTGTGTATATATACACACTCATGCACATAAGTACACATACATGTATATGTATATAAAGCAGCTCAGTGGGAATTTTTTTTACTGTTTAATTCACTACAATAGTCTTAGATCTCTTTTACACACTGCTCATGGCAGGCTGAATAAAGTGCCCATTTTCTCACTGGTTCCTCTGAGATTTTGAGACACATTTTTCCAGTCTACTAGCACTGTGAGTAATCTTCAGAAAAATGACTATATTTTTAGGTAAAACATATTAAAACTGGCAACCATTTTAAACATATTAACCACAGAATGACTTTCTACTATTACTGCTGAACAAATGTCTACATGATATTTCCTAAGAGAGATCTTTTTGAAAGATTATCTGAATTTGGCCCACATATAGCTGACATTCCCATTATTATTAGGAAATGTCAGCAATTATATTTAGTCACTGAGTGACATGCATTGTTGATATTTATAGATTTTCTTAGCATCTTCCTTGGCTTATCATTTAATTTTTTTGTTTTGATTTTAAACAGAATCTAAGTCTCAAATCCAAAAAAAAATATTGTAATTCCTAAGAACAATAGGAAACAGTAGGGTCTAAAAGGATGGCATGACTTATAACAGAGGGACAGTATGTCCTCATTTTGTATTTAATGTGAATACAAAATGTTCTCACATTAAATGTGTAACTTAGTTTTTTACATTTCTATATATATTTCTGTATTATGTTTAGATTCATATATTTATCTACATGACACCAAACCACAATTACTACATAGAACATTTTCATCAAAACCCTTGGCTCTAAGCAACTACTGGTGGATAAAGTATTTTTAAAATGTATTTTTAATGTATTGATAAACTGGATTCTTAAATACTGGGGAACATTTTTAATAGTCCATAACAATCAGAAAATAGAAACCCAGAAAGGTAGGGAAGCATTGGAGTTGTGTGGCCCTGGTGTGCAAGATCCTTGGAGGTCCACAGCCTTAGGTTTATTGGAACATCTGTAAAAAGTGAACCTGTGCTAGGTCATAAAGCAAATCTCAACAAATCCCAAATAATAAAACACATACATACTATATCTGCTGTGTACAAAAGCAAGTTAAAAATAAATGAAAATATATTTCTAAGGAACTCAAGGATCAAAGAAGAAATTACTATGAAACTATTAAAAATACTGAGCATTGAATTATTTTAAAAGCCTCATAATTAAATGGACGGTATATAGCCAAATAATATAAGGAAGGAAGAATGTGTAGTTCTAAATACTCGTGTTTAAAAGGAAAAAAGTCTGAATATGTAACCTGAGTTGCAGAAATTTAAAAAAAATTAGAAAAAGATTAATATATAACATTGGGCCTAGTCTGCCCCAGAAAGGTGATGTGACCTTGAGCCAGTTAAGACTTACATTCCTGAAGGAAGAATATCTGGGCAGTGCATCATGGTGTCCATCCCATGAACTATCCTAAAACTCCTGTGTAATTTTTTCATGTTTTATCTGAGCTTGAGAAAGTCTTCTCAATAGCTCTTAATTCTCATGGAGGCTGCGACTTATAATAAACAATGAAGGATTTCTTCCTTTAGCAAAGCTTTACTATAAAGGGCGAGCTGAGCTGTAAGAGTTTCTATTTGACCTGAGCGGAAGGAAGAAATCCAGAAAGAAGGGGGAAAGTAGGGAACAGTAAAGGTATGCAAGATAATATAGGATAAAGATAGGTCCAAGTTATAATTTAGAGTGATCTAAATTCAACATAGGTTTAAATTTTCCATATTATTTATTTGTCTTGATCAAGCAATCTTTAAGGAGGCAGATTTGGCATCTGAGTTATTTTTTGTGGTCTTCTTCATTCCAATAAGAAATGTAGACCATTGAATATTTGAAAATTTGACTTGTTTATTTTTCTAAGAATACTTTTGTTTCTTCTCAATTTTGACCATGGCTGAGATTTCCATGTCATGGGTTGGTATTTTTCCTATCACGATTATTTCTAGCTGAATTATTTCTCATAGTATCCAAGTCTGGTACTATGGATCACGTAGAGGTTCTGGAGAAACCTGATAGACTTTTAGTCCCTTTCTACCTCACTGCTAAAGTATATCCTTATGTCTATAACTAATATCATAGACAGATAATGGTATTATTCCAGTAAAAGGGAACTAGAAATGTCACACTAGAGTGCTGTATAAACTTAGTCTACTTGGGCATATGGATAGTATCCTCAAACAACATAGAGCCTTACTGAGATATACTCCACATACCATACAATTTCCCCATTTAAAATGAATGATGTGATATTTTTCAGCACACTCAGAGTTGTGAAACCAGAACCAAAGTATAATTTTAGTACATTTCGTCACTCCAAAAAGAAGCCCTGTACCCATTAGCAGACATTTTCCATTCCTCCTGTCCTTCCCAGCTACTGGCAACTGCTAATTGCTTTCTGTCTCTACAGACTTGTCTATTCTGGACATTGCATATAAATGGGATCGAAGGACAGGTGACCTTTTGAGTCTGTGTACTCAGAACAGAGCTCTGAAAACACTGGGCTTTGGGTGGGGTAGAAACAAGCCAACTCAAAGTCTACTTGTTTTATTGAGATTTAGTAAATTTTCTTGAATAAAGTTTTTCCTTTTATAGTATAACCTTAGGACAATTTCTGAAAACTTAGTGCATTTTTATTTTCTAATTTTTTTAGCAGTTAAGTCGTTGTGACACTGGGGAGAGATGCATCTGAACTCCCCAAATTGCTGTTCCCAATTTCCCTTTCTGTAAGAACTTCCTAAATGAACTTTTTTAATATACTGAAACTTGCCCAAAGTGACCATTTTCCTGTAAATTATACTTTACTATATTTTGCTCTTTAGAAATAAAAGTACAAAATTGGTGCTATAATACGAGTCATATAAGAGGCCAAAGTCTGGTCCAAAAGAGATGTGTACGTAGGTCGATACAAACTCAGGCACACATGTTTGATCAAACATGCTGCTGGACTACAGCATATCTCAGGGTCCCAACCTAATAGGCGGTCCTTTCCAATTGGAAAATGGACAAAATGTAGCCTCTGGGAATGGAAGGTATTGCCAGCAAATCTTTGCTAGACCCAGGCTCCCGAGGAAAAAAACGATGACACTGAGGGAAGCATTCCAGCTGTTTGAGAGACGACCCAGAGGAAAGAGTGATCTATAAGGCATTCATCCATTGCATCCTATCCCTTGTTATTCCTTGTAGCTGTCTTGAAAGACAAACCTAGCTGACCTATATTTGTCCTTTGTTCTCTGAACTTCCTTTTACAGAATAACAAAAAAAGAGATGAAGGCAGATGGATGCACAGTGTCATTAGTAAGAATTCAGCTTTTTTCAAAGAATGTGAATCTTCAAAATTGATCAGTCTCTCAAAGGATTCCTAAAACATGGACATAAATTCCTAAAATACACAATAAGCTCAGTGTTTGAGATTTCAGTTAATAGGAGTCTGTACTCAACACCAAACACAGCTTACCAGTGGAGAAACAGGGCTAAAGAGACCCTCGGGGAGGCCTCTAGTCCTGAGGTAACAATCTTAAGTCATAGTGGCAAGGTAGTTTCTGTGGGATCTTGATGGGGTCTCCAGAATTGCTGGACTCTCCATTCCACCTTAAAATCATCAGGGAAATGTGTTGGTCTAGAAAAATAAATGTATGAAACTTACTGTAGCAAGGGGAAACATGAAAATGGGATAGCCTTATTTGTGCCTCAAAAGAGTGAAGGTAGGGAATGTTACTTAAAGAGACTTAGGGCCCGGATTTGGAGATTTTGGTGGATTCTGAAAGGTAAAGAACTGACTAGAATTAAGAAGAGTTTATGATGTAATAGCTTTGGTTTGCTGGACACAACAAGGCAATGGTGTTAAAATGAGTCTTGATGATCTTGCTTTTAGTTTTGACAGGTAGGCTAATTTTGTTGGGTTACAGTCTTGTTTTCTGAGAGAAAACATTTCCTAGGGCAACTGCTAGGTTATTTTTATTTATTTGGTCTCAAAGTTGTTTAACTAGGGACCTAAAAATATGCCTAGCTTCATTTTTCACACAAAGACAGGTAATTATACTGGCTTCATTTCTCACCATCTACATCCTATTTTAGAGAAGAAATGTGAAGGAAATAATATCAGGGAAAACTCATCTAGAAATTATGCATTTAGAACCTGATTACCTTTGGTTTTTGAACTTTCTATGGATAATAAATATATCCTATTGAGCTTTGCTAAAGCAAGGCTTTAGCTAACTTTTAGCCTTTTCTACTGAAGGTACATATATCTATTGACGTTACTCAGATAAAAAAATATAAGGTCATATCTCTCCTCAGGTTCCTTAAAGTGTGATTGTTTATTTAAAATATATTCTAAATATATGTTTAAGTTTATTCTTTGGTCCTAATAATTAGATTTATACTATCATATTGTTCTCTTGTTTTTTTTTTCTCTATTACTCTAGTTAATGGTATGAAAGTTGCAAGAGCCAGTTTGAGTCAAATATAAAATTAATAGGATTTGCCTTGTAATGACAAATTAAATATTGCTCAGTGCACAACCAAAGTACATGCCATGATATATATATATATTGCTCAGTGCACAACCAAAGTACATGCCATGATATATATATATATACATATATATATATATATATATATATATATATATATAATGCCACAGTTGACACAGTCTCCACATCTCCAAAGTCACTTATTGCCTATATTTTTCTTTTATTTTTTATAACATACACTTCAGCTGTGCCAGTGTCTCAAGTTTATCTGTTGATTTATTGAGTCTACAACCAAAAGAAATGCATAAACATTTGCACCCTCCCCTTCTGTAGCCTCACCATTCAGACTAAATAATTTTTTGGGTCTTTTGCACACATGTCTTCCTCTAATTTTCCTTCCTTACCTTCTGTATACTAATTTTGTTTGTTTTAATCTTAAATTAATCATTTTTCTGAAGCAATCTACAGATTACTTCCTAATATATAATATGTGGGAGATAAAATTTCTGGATGTTTTCATGTCGATAGGTTGCCTTTATTTGCTCTGCACTTGCAGTTTTGTTGTGTAAAATATATAATTGCAATTATTTTCTCTCAGAATGTTTCACTCTAGCAGCTACTTTGATGCTAATCTGGTTCACATTGCTTTGTAGTTTTGTTTTGTTTTGTCTTTTTCCTCTCCAGTCTATAGGAATCTTAAAATCCTTTAGTCTCCTGAAATTTCACTATAATGTGTTTACATGTCCTTCTTCAGAGTGAAAGACAATTAGAAAATAAAAAAACCTGTCTCTCTTAAAATCTAAGAAATTGATGTAAATGTTTTAGTAATCAACCGGCCTGTATTTGAAACTGTTGGGCATTCTGAATTGATTTTCTAGATATCCCACATTTTCTACTTGTCTTTTACCCTACACTCTTGGGCTCTTTCTCCATTTTGGTTTGTAATTTTTTGTTGCATTATTATTTCTGCAGTTATGCTTTTAATTTCCAAGATATCTTTTCTAATTTCCAATAGATCACTCCTATTTCATAATGTCTTTTATTCTTATTTTATCATTATAATAGCTTCTATAATTTACCTGAGATTGCTAAATTAGTGTTGAGCTTTAAATGTTTTGTTTTGTTTTCTGGATTATCTCTAATTAGCCTAAAATCAGACTGTGCGTTTTATTATCTTAGATTTTTCTCTTTCCTGCTGCAATTTTCCTCAAATTTTGAGGAACCCTTGAATTTTCTCTGATACTTAAAAAAAAAAAAAAAGACAGAAATAACTCAGAAGCTCTGTGTACTTGGGCTAGGCATGTCCCAGGGATAAGCTCTATTTTAAGAAATAGTATTCTCAATTCTGAAATGTTAGGATATTTAGAGCTTTAATTTTGGAAACCAGAACACTTGTTACATCCTAGATTCTTAACATATTCTATACCAAGCTGCATAGTCCATCTCTTAAAAAAAAAGTTTAGAAAATATATTTACTTAAGATTGACAAATTTATATGTGGTGACTTTTTTGCAGAAAGGACAGGGAAAGTATGTGGGGAAGTTTGACTTTTTCTACATAACCTTTTAATGAATGCCTGTCTCCCTTATCCCTGCCCTCCATTGATAGTGCGTTCATTGAATCCATGTGACTAGTAACACTATTCTCTCAGTTGTCCATCTTTTGAGAAATTTGCTGAAATCTCTGGACTGTTGAGAACATGGCAAGAATTTCCTTTCCAGTTTACAGGAATGATTATAAAGGGCACATGGATAATAACAAGGAGGGGGTAGAAGCAGGGGAGGGAGGTGGGGAGGGCTGGGGTGGTGGGGAAAGGCAGAAAACTGTACTTGAACAACAATGCAAAATTTTAAAGAAAAAAAGAATTTCCTTGTGCTTTAGGCTTATGCACTTTGAAAATTTTTCCTTCATGTCATTCTGTTGGGTTTTTAATAGGACAGAAAGTGAATGCAGATGCTCACCTTG
>PVJI01031220.1:0-13342 GCA_004026765.1 Micronycteris hirsuta
TAAGACTGTCAGCGGATTTCTCAAAGGAGACCTTCCAAGCAAGAAGGGGCTGGAGAGAGATATTTCAAATCATGAAGAGCAAGGGACTACAACCAAGAATAATCTATCCAGCAAAACTTTCATTTAGAATGGAAGGGCAGATAAAGTGCTTCTCAGATAAGATCAAGTTCAAGGAGTACATCATCATGCAGCCTCTACTATATGAAATGTTAAAAAGTTTCGTATGAGGACTCAGGAGAGAAGGCACCAAGGCCAGATCAGCTACCGGGGAATTCAGATCAGCCACAGCCAAGACGCTTCTGAGGTAAGCAAGCAAAATACAACCAGAGAAACAAAATAGAACCAGAGACATTGAAGTTTAGAACATTCTGGCAGTAACCAGAGGGGAGGGGGAAGGGGAGAAGGGGGACAAGGGTATTCAGGCACTTCTATAAAGGACACATGGACAAAACCAAGGGGGAGCGGGGAAGCAAGGGAGGGAGGTGGGTTTGCCTGGGGTGGGGTGGGGGGAGGGTAAATGCGGACAACTGTAATTGAACAACAATAAAATAATTAAAAAAAAAAAAAAGAAAGACTGAGGTTCCACAAGGAAAAAAAATTCTGTCTCTAGATTGCTTTCAGACTCAAGAATTCAACAACTCTTCTCTTGGTCTACAGCCCGATGGTCTGCCTGGCAGATTTCAGACTTGCCAGCCCCATGTTTGCCAGAGCCAAGTTCCTAGAACAAATCAAATCAATCTCCCTGTCTCTCTGTTTTATCTATCTATCTATCTATCTATCTATCTATCTACCTACCATCTGTTTTTCATTCTACTCTACTCTACTCTACTCTACTCTACTCTACTCTACTCTACTCTACTCTACTCTATTCTATTCTATTCTATTCTATTCTATTCTATTCTATTCTATTCTATTCTATTCTATTTTTCTGGAGAATTGACCCTGACTAATACAGGGAATGCCTACAATGGGTGGCTTTGGCTTAGAAACTCCTCAGTGGTCTTTAACTTTCGTTAAAACTGACCTGTAGTTTCCTGCCTCAAATTCCTTCCTTCTCTGGCTTCGTCAGTTGCAGTTAGACCTGAACCCTGTGCTGGCAGCTCTCATACCTCTCCTAGCATCCTTCCAATCTTTGCAGAATGAGTGTTCTTGTATATGTAATCCCACCCTGGCATCTGATTCTCAGAGGACCCAGGCAAACACAAATATTTTTACATTCTTGATTTTGTGACAGTTTTTGTATGTTTACTCCTTCAGTTACATTAAATGTATTAGTTTTTCAAAGAATTAATATTTGGCTTTGTTGATCCTTTCAGTTACAGATTTGTTCTATCTCATAATTTTTGCTCTTATGTTTTTCAGTTCCTTTCTTTTACTTTTTGGGGTTGATATTGCTGTTTTCTTTCTATTTTCCTGAAATGAGTGTCTAGTTCATTAAATCTTATCCTTCCTTCCTAGTATGTTTCAAGCTATAAATGTCCCTTTATGAGCTGCTTTAACTATACCCCACAGATATTAATTTGTAATTTTCTTTTTTGTGTTGTTCAAAATATTTTTAATTTTTATTATGATTTCTTCCATGACTGTGTTATCTAGGAATGATGAAAGATTTTTCAGTTATCATTTTGCAATTGATTTTTAAGTATATTTTATTGACTATGCTATTACAGTTGTCCCAATATTTTTCTCCCTTTTGTCCCCCCTCCACCCTGCACCCTCTGCCCTCCAGCATTACCCGCCTTAGTTCTTGTCCATGGGTCATACATATAAGTTCTTTGGCTTCTCTGTTTCCTATACTATTCTTAACCTTCCCTCATCTATTGTATGCCTACCTATTATACTTCTTTTTTTTAATATGTATTTATTTTAAAATAACAACATAAAGAACTATAGTTTCCCAAAAACTTAGGGAAGAACTTTAAATCTCCTTAATGTCTGGCATAATAGAAAACAGCTGGATTCTCATGTCTGCTTCTGCATTCAGTCTGTCACGTTATGATATGTTGATTTGGTATATGAAGAAACCCTGGGCTCACACAGATATATAATAGGAAAAGGAAAGATTCTTTCTCAGATACTTATAGTTTTTATTTTTATTTTTTATTTGGTTTTGTGTTTGCTAGTTTTTATTTTCTGATACTACACCAAAATCTGAAAAGTGATAGTTTGTTAAAGGTTAGCTGTTGTGTAGTATCTGAAACCACGTCTGTGAACTTTTGACACCCTATTACATTAAAATGCATTGGCCTGTCTTGCTCTTTATTTTTTATTATTTTTTAAAATATATTTTATTGATTATGCTTTACAATTGTCCCATTTTTTTCCTCTTCTTTATTCCCCTCTGCCCTGTACCTGCCCTCCCACCATCATTCCCCCACCTGAGTTCATGACCATGGGTCATATATATAAATTCTTTGGCGTCTCCATTTCTCATACTATTCTTAACCTCCTCCTGTCTATTTTGTACCTACCCTATATGCTTCTTATTCACTGTACCTTTTCTCCCATTCTCCCTCTCCTCCTCTCCACTGATAACCCTCCACGCGATCTCTATTTCTGTGAATCTGTTCCTGTTATAATTATTTGATTAGTTAGTTTTTGTTTTTGTTTTTTGTGGGGTTTTTTTTATTTTTTGTTTTTCAATTGTTGGTAGTTGTGAGTTTGTTGTCACTTCACTGTTTGTATTTTTTATCTTCTTTTTCTTAGATAAGTCCCTTTAACGTTTCATATGATAAGGGCTTGGTGATGACGAACTCCTTTAACTTGACCTTATTTAGGAAGCACTTTATCTGCCCTTCCATTCTAAATGATAGCTTTGCTGGATAGAGTAATCTTGGATATAGGTCTTTTGCCTCCCATGACTTGGAATACTCCTTTTCAGGCCCTTCTTGACTGCAAGGTTTCTTTTGAGAAATAAGCTGATAGTCATATGGGAACTTCTTTGTAAGTAACTGTCTCCTTTTCCCTTGCTGCTTTTAAGATTCTTTAATCTTTGGTAACTTAATTGTGTAACTTTAATCTTATTTTTAATCTTAGGTAACTTAATTATGATGTGCCTTGGTGTGTGCTTCCTTGGATTCAACTTTTTTGGGACTCCCTGAGCTTCCTGGACTTCCTGGAAGTCTATTTCCTTTGCCAGATTAGGGAAGTTCTCCTTCATTATTTGTTCAAATAAATTTTCAATTTCTTGCTGTTCCTGTTCTCCTTCTGGCACCCCTATGATTAGGATGTAGGAATGTTTAAAGTTTTCCTGGAAATTCCTAAGCTTCTCCTCATTTTTTTGAATTCTTGTGTCTTCATTCTGTTCTGGTTGAATGTTTCTTTCTTCCTTCTCCTCCAAACCATTGATTTGAGTCCCAGTTTCCTTCCCATTACTGTTGGTTCCCTATAATTTTCCTTTATTTCACTTTTCATAGCCTTCATCTTTTCCTCTATTTTGCAACCATACTCAACCATTTCTGTAAGCATCCTAATGACCAGTGTTTTGAACTCTGCATCAGATAGGTTGGCTATCTCTTCATCACTCAGTTATATTTTTTCTGGAGCTTTGATCTGTTCTTTCATTTGGGCCATATTTTTTGTCTGGGACCACCTGTTTTGTAGTAAAGGGCGGAGCCTTAGGTATTCTCCAGGGTGGGGCAACCCATGTGGCTGCACTGTGGTGCTGTGTGTGGGGGAGTGTTGTGGGGATTTCGTCCCAGCCAAAACCTGTGGGTGACCGCAACTCGATGTGTGAAAGAATCTCATACCGAGACACGCAGGGAGAAGAGAGTCCGGGGCCACTGGACCAATTCCTCCATCTTGGGAAAAGGCCTTGTGGGTAGCTTAGCCGGGGTTTTTATTAAAGTTTTAGGACACATCTACATTGGATTGATTATTCATGGGATTAAGCAGAACAGGGGTAGGTTTACTCATTAACAGAGCATTAGGATGTAAATTCAGGTCCGGTGGCAGACAGGACCAGTGTATACATTAAACAGGAGACAAGTAAATAGAGGGTAAGCTAGCTAGGGCTGTTAATTTTTAGGACCATAGAACATTGAGGCAGTGATTCATTAACTTAAGCTTCCGGACTTTGGGAGGAAGAGGCTCAGCAAGTCAGAGAATTTCTTAAGATACATTTTTGCCAAATTCCCATTAGAGGATTTCTATTCCACAGACATGATTCACATTTGCCCACACGGGAATCATGTGGAGCTGCGCTCTGACATGCGTGACTCCCAGACTGCGTGTTTACACATGTGTGGAAAGAACTGCCACAGGGGAGGGGTCAGAGAGGGAACAATGCCACTTGGTCAGCTCTCAGCTGGCTTTCAGTCACTTATTCTGCTACCCACAAGCAAATTGGGTCCTCCTGGTGCTGATTCCCAGGTGGGTAGGTTTGTGTATGTTCTAGAACCCTGTGGGTCTCTCCAAGGAACTCTCCAGTGAGGCTGGGAGTTTCTCCCACCACCGCAACCCCCACAGATTTTTTCAGTCAGAGGTTTTGAGGCTTTATTTCCCTGCGCTGGAACCCTGGGTTGCGCAGTCTGTCTTGCTCCCCAGTTGTTCCTCAGGGTTTATCTACACTCAAATGTGAGGCTGCCCACTCCACCAGCTGCTGCCTTGCTGTGAGTCCGCTCAGCCCCAGCTGCCCATCTGTACCCCTCCTACTGGTCTGGATGAATGTTTCTTCTTTAACTCCTTGGTTGTTGGACTTCCATATAGTTTGATTTTCTGGCAGTTCTGATTATTTTTTGTTTTTAAATTTGTTGTTGACTTTGTTTTGGTTGTGCAAAGAGGCAAAGTGTATCTCCCTAAACCTCCATCTTGGCCAGAAGTGACCAATTACGCTTCTTATTCCCTGTAACTACCCTCTGCCCCATTCTTCCCCTCCCCACTGAAAACCCTCCATGTGATTTCCATTTGTCTAGTTCTGTTCCTGTTCTAGTTGTTTGCTTTTATAAATGATTTTTAACAAAATCACATTATAATTACATCACATGTTTTGTACAGTCTCAATCCTTGAAAACACGGAGACTTGCCTTACGGCCCAGCATAGGGTCACTTTTTTAATGTCCTTGTATACTTGAAAATCATGTATCTTCCACCATTTCTGGGTTCAGTGTTACATACGTATTGTGTATTTGGTTAAGCTTATGAATTGTACCCTGTTCAAGTCTTCTGTGTCATTATCAATTTCTTCTGCTTATTTTGTCATCTCCCAAGAGAAGTATGTATTCTTAGTTATATTAACTTTTTAAAATGTATTTATAGCTATATTACTAGGTGCATAGAAGTTTTAAATTGTTATATCTTCTTAGTTAACTGAAACTTTAATCAATATAAAATGTTCTTCCTTGGCATTAGTTAGGCTTTTGCCATAAAATCTATTTTGCCTGCTATTTATGAGTCGCCAGGTTTCTTCTGATTAGTATTTGCAGAATTTGTCTTTTTTCTCCCATCTTTTTACTTTCAGCCTTCCTGTATCTTTCCCTACCCTATATATTTTAGATGTTTTTTAAAAGAAATAGCTTATAATTATTTTTATTTTTATATTTTTTCTCTACATTCATTGCCCTTTTACTGGAGCATTTGGCCAATAAATATGAACTGTAATTGATGTTTCACTTGGGTTTATTTATACCATCTTATTTCTGCTTTCTCTTTCTTCACCCTGTTTTTTGTTTGTTTGTTTGTCTCTCATTTATTGCTTTCTTGGTATTGATTGAAACCTTTTTTCATTCTATTAATTTTTTTAACTATTTTGGAAACTATGCATTCTATTTCTTTCTCTTGATTTATTTGTTTATTTAAAATATAACATTGACAACGAAGTATACATCAGGTACTCTTATAGGTGCCTGGGAAAACACATACAACAAAGTAGAAAAGATTCCTATTCTTTTGAATCTAATATTTTTGGGGAGCATGTGTGTGTGCCAGAGAGAGAGAGAAGAGAGAGGGGGAGAGAGAATACAATAAATAAGTAAAATAAATATGAATGTTAGAAAGTGGTAACTACAAGGGGAAAGAGAACAATGGAGCAGGGGAATGAGTTTGGGAGTGCAGATGCCGTGAGTGGGGACTGATCTGCAATATTAAATAGGGAGAATCTCAGATAGAAAGTGACATATGAGTGAATATTGAAGGCACTGAGGGATTTAACCATGTAGATATCGGAGAGAAGAGCCTTTGCGACAGAGAAAACTACCAGTTCCGAGCAGATGGCAGGGGTGCGCCTGATCTTCCAGAAGCAGTAAGGAGCCCAGTGGAGGGTACAGGAATAAAGTCAGAGAAGTGACAGACAGGGGAATAGGGGCAGCCAGCCGGGCGGGAGGTCATGTGGGGGCTCTTGGAAGGACTGCTGTAAAGAACTTGGCTTTCACTCTGGGTGAAATGGAAAGTCAGTTCAGGTTTTGAGCGAAAGAGTAATATGATCCAACTTAATATTTTGAAAGGATCACCCTGGGTGCTGTGAGAAAACAGACTCTAGAGGGCCGGCGGTGGAGGTGGGGAGACGGCTAGAAGCCTGCTGCAGTAATCCAGGCGGAACGATAGTGGCTCAGAGCAGGATGTTAGCAGTGGGAAGAGGTGGGACAGGGCTGGAAATAGTTTTGAGATAGGGCCACCCACACTTCCTGATGGGTTGAGAGACTTTTCTTTTGTACTGAGCAACTGGAAAGATAGAGTTTCAATGAAATGAGCCTGGAAAGCTTGTAATTAGGATAGGGGTTTTGTTTTGTTAGTGGGAAAAGGGCAGGTAAGGAAATACCTTCGGGACATGGAGATTTCATAAAAACAGTTTGATGTATGAGTTTGGAGCTCAGAGCAGAGGTCTGGACTGAAGAAATAAATTTTGGAGCCTTGGTATTTAGGTAGCACAGAGTAGTCACCCCCCAAATTTTGACATATTATTTAACTGAACCAAATTTAGAGTTAATATCTTTACAATGTTCTTAAATCATATAAGGAATCTGGCACACTATAACTCTGATTACTCCTCCTTTTACAAAAAAGTTTTTTTTTCATTTTTTATACTTAAGTATACTTGGTATATAATATCAGTCTATTAATTTTAGGCATACAATATAGTGATTCAACAGTTTGATATCTTAAAATGTGATCACCCAACAAATTCTAGTAATCACTGTCATCGTGCAAACTTATCACAATATTATTCACTATATTCCTATTCACCTTTTTCACCCATTCCTCCTCCCCTCTGGCAAACAGCCTTTGGTCTCTGAGTCTGTTTTTTGTTTTGTTTGTTCATTTCTTTTTTTTAAGATCTCACACATAATGAAACCAGTATTTGTCTTTCTGTGTTTGACTTATTTATAATATCTTGGAGGTCCATCCATGTTGTCACAAATGGCAAAATTTCATTCTTTTTTATTGCTGCACAATATTCCATTGTATATATGCACCCCATCTTCATTATCTGCTTGTCTATTAATGAATACCTAGTTTGCTTCTATATATTGGCTATTATTAATAATGCTGCAATGAATATAAGAGTGCATATGTCTTTTTGAACTAGTGTTTTTGTTTCCTTCAGATAAATATCCAGAAGTGGAATTGCTGGGTCATGGGGTAAATCTATTTTTAGTTTTTTTGAAGAATCTCCATATTGTTTTCTGTAGTAGATGCACATGAAAGAAGACATTTCTCCAAAGACATTCATATGGCCAACAGACAAATGAAAAGATTAAAAGATGTTCAACATCACTAATCTTCATGGAAATGCAAATCAAAACCACAAGGAACTGTCAACTTACACCTGTGAGAATTTTATTATCAAAAGGTTAACAAATAAGTTGAGGAGGATGTGGAGAAAAAGGAACTCATGCACTGTTGGTGGGATTACTTTGCATTTTGCAGTACATTTTTCTTTCTTGTTTTTTTAATCCTATAGGATTTATTGATATTATTTTACATAGTGTTTCCATAGATTTATCTCTTCTCAGCATTCTTCTCATACTTCAGATCTACATTTAGAATCAATTCATGAAATCCATCCTTCAGAATTTCCTTAGCAAAGGTTGATCGCTATAAATGTTTTTATTGCCTTGAAAGTGATTTTATTTTACTTATTTTTTGATAGATAGATAGTTCTTTGCTAAGAATACAATTTTAAGTTGACACCTATTTTGTTCAAGCACACTAAAAATCCCATTTCACTGTCCTGGGTCTCCCAACTGTTGCCAAGGAGAAATCAGATCTCAAACTAAATATCATTCAATTCAAGTTAATCTGCTTTCTTTTTAAAAAATATTTAACTGATATCATTTTATTTTTTTATTGTTGTTCAAGTACAGTTGTCTCTGTGTCCCCCTCGCCCCCCTAACCCAGCCATCTCCACCTCCGACCCTCAATCCCACCCCTTTTGGCTTCGTCCCTGTGTCCTTCATACACGTTCCTTGATGACCCTTCTCTCTTTTCTCCCCATTACCCCTCCCACCTCCCCTCTGGTTACTGTCAGTTTGCTCTTAATTTCAATGTCTCTGCTTTCTCTCTAGCTTTAAAAAAACCTCTCTTCGTCTCACTATGATATAACATAATGTGGGTTTCTTATATTCTTTTAATTGTATTTGTAAATTGTTGGGTTTAATCTGTGAATTGAAATTTTTTGTAAGTTCTGAAGATTCCTGGGCTATTTTCTCCTCAAATACTGCCTTTGAGCTCTTCATGTATGAACCTTTTCCCTCCAGCCTCCATCTCTCTGTTATATATTCTGTCGGTTGTTCTCAGGTGCTCATTCTAGATAATTTCTTCAGAATTAGCTTTCATTTGTACGTAATTCTGTATTTATAAACTGCTTTAATGTCAGTTACTACACATCTCTTGTCTAGAAATCATTCTGTTTCTTTAAAACCTGCTTTTTATTTTATTATTTTAAGCTCTTGCTTTTATTTCTTTAAAGCATATTAAACATTCTTCTTTTATATGCTTTTTCTGATAATCCCAATACCTTCCGTCTTTGTGAGTATGATTCTACTGACTTAGCTTTTGCTGGCTCTCAATCATGGTGCCCTATTGCTTGTGAGCTTTGTGAATTTTAACATTGAGTTCATATTTCTTGGATTTTATATTAAGGAATTATCTGAAGGCTCAATTGAAGGTACATGCTTCCAAAGATAACTTTTGTCTGCTTTTGCCAGTTACATCAGGGCCCCAAACAATCTGGACTATTGTAAACAAAATCGTGTAAACTAAGTCATGTTTCAAGGAAGATCTGAACTACCAAATCTGTGTGAATTCAAGGTGCAAACCTGCTTAAGTTGACCTGGTAGTGATTAGTTTTTCAAGGAGATTTATTCTCTTTCTAGTCCAAGGACTCAAGCTAGGGCAGATGGCCTTGCAGTCCTCTTGGGGTACGGGAAGAGTATCTCTCGTCTACCCGAGCACCAAGTGGAAAATCATTTGAGGTTTCAGCTTAATGCAAAGGGGTCTCCTATTAGATTCTCCTTCTGGGACCAGCCATGAAAACCACAGATCAAGACCCCAGGTTTGGCAAAAGTACTCAGGGTTAAAGCCTGCCTCCTGTCTGCGTACTTTCTATTTCAGGTTCACTTAGCTTTCAGCCTGTATGTATGCATTAATTTCTTCTTGATGTATCAATACGTTACAATTATTCTGTGGCCTCATTTAATTCATGTAAACAGAAGAATTGGTCAGAGTGTCTATGCCCAGACCATTTGAGTCACAAGCTCTCCAACGTCTTTTCATCTGAAGCTTAACAATTGTCATATTATGGCAACATTATCTCATTTATTTACTTACTTATTTTAATTTTTTATCCTCATCCAAAGATACTTTTTTTTCATTGATTTTAGAGAGAGGAGAAAGGAGAGAGGAAGGGATAGAGAGAGAGAAACATTGACGTGAGAGACAAACGTCAGTTGGTTGCCTCCCATACATGCCCAGACCAGAGACTGTACGCGCCCTGACTGGGAATCGAACCCACAACCCTTGGGTTATGGTAGCATGTCACCAACTGAGCCATAGTCTCATTTATAATGATTGAAAAGATGTTGCTTTTGGAAAACATGCTTCCTTTTCTTGTCCTCATAGCTATGTTTTTGAGAGCATGAATGTAGGTAGAGAAGAAGAAAAAAAACAGAATCAAACAACCAAGGTCATTGAGGAGGCACAGAGGGCTTTGGAAGCAGGCAAATGTGTGATAGGCTATATTAACTCCTGAGCCGGAAGCAGTGAGCTTCTCTCACGCCCGAGCATGTTTGTGCTCAGGACAGGTGCATCTGAACAGGCCCGGGCGGGACACGCAGGCCCAGACATCCACTGCTGGACACGACCAGGACTCTAAATTTAGATCCCAGTCCATAAATTACACACAGTAAGATGTATTTTTTTTTCCCCGCAAGATTCTGTTAATGAAAACTAATTGCTTTGAAACTCATTTTTCTAGGTGTTTGTATCAGAAAGTCTGTGGCTAACCATGGATTAGTTATTACATTTGTATTTCTGCTTGAAAATCAAAAACAGTGTTGAATGTTTCACTTCCTAGTTTTAAGCTTGGTCTTCTCTTTATGCATTTTACTGACTGCAAAAAAAATAGTGGGTTAATATTAAATGTTAACCAACTCTATATGGCTTACAGTTTTAGATTTAATTTGCCCTTGACCTGTTAGGTACATGTAATTAAATTATGAATAAATATTACTAATTCATGCTCATATTCAATGACTAGTAGAATCTAAAAGAAATGATTTCTTCTCTGTTAAGCCTTTTGCATTAAATGATCAAATTTTATTGATTTTACTTCTCTGTGCAATTTGTGGCTTCATATAATTTTAGCCTTTGGGCCTTTTCAGTTTAATTTTCAAAGTCTTCTGGGAATCTTTTTTCTTTTGTTGCACATTAACTTAGAATTATGCAGAATAATTTTCCATTTGGATGAATGAAGCAATTAAGGAAGAATGTCACCAATCCCCACTAAGCTTTGTTCACACTTGAAAAAATTTTGGAAAGAAAAATTGAATATGCTTTTTTCTTGGTATTTTATAATTTTTCCCCAATTTCTTAGTTGCAGTTACTTAACTATACAAGTATTTTTCATGAAAATCTAATCAAAATATTTTGGTCTTATCAGTAGTATATCAATATTTTCTGTTCTTTTAATAAATCCTTATGATTACATTTTAATATGTTAATATGAATTCTTGTTCTGAGATCATGAAATTCATTTTTATCTGTCTTTTTAGATTTTAGACAATTTAAGTAAATGCATGATTTTATAAAGTCTTTCAGTTACAAAAATAATTGCTATAGTGTTTAACTTATTTCTAACTGACAGAATTTTCACTTACAGTTTTTTATTCTACTTGTGAAAATCTGGAGTAAAGTGTGGTTAAAACCTGAATTTGTGCTGATTTAACAGGGTTTCTAATTTAGCTAGTGTAAACACTTATACCCCTGTAATTGCACTAGGGGGAGCTGTTAGTCCTTCATTACTCAGTGAACCAGCAATTGTTTCTGCGTGTCTGTTCAGCCACTTTCTGATTAGGAGTGTTTCATTATCATTTCATGCTTGCCACAGTTATAAAAGTACTTCCTAATCATTCCCAGAGGCAGAAAAGAAGCTATGAGAGAGAATCAGATACCTTGTAAATCTAAAGAAAGTTCAGCTGGTTTCATGTTCATCATCAAAAGCTAACAACCACTCTAATACAGAAAGTGAAATGATAAAAATTGCACATAAGAAACATGTTTCATTACAGGTGAAAGGGATAGTAGGTCAAAAGTTATATGGTAAATGGTCTTAAACCTGCTTATTAAAGAAAAATGGCAATGAAAATATTGTCAATTAACCAGTGAGGTTTTTTTTTTTTACTGTTTTTTTCTCTTTCAATCCAATTTAAAGAAATTGGATATTCCTAGCCCTCACAGCCTGAAGATACAAAAAAAGGTTATAGTATCCCTGAGAATTTTTATTAGCTTTCTAAACCCATTTTGTCACTGCAGAACCTTGGTGCCACGCAGAAGTCCTCCCCTGTTCTGGATTCTGAGAGTCCCAGGGAGCACCTCCAGTTAGGGAAAAGTCGCCCTTTCTCACTGCTTTGTCCTTTACAGGGGTCCATGTGGTTCCAGAATCAGAGAGCAAATTCTCTCAGATGGCAATGAGCCCTTCCTCCCCAACACATAAACCTGCGGCAGAGGCCTAGGTAGGTCAGGCTGAGCAAGCAGTCGTGAGGTCCCTCAGAGGCCCTGGTGAGCTCGTCATGCACACCTTCCATGTCTCGAATCATATCTGCTCTCAAGGGCCCTGCTCTTCCTCCTGCAAGTCCATTTTTATGAACCTCCTCTCCTCAACCACTTTGCCAGGCTTATCTGTAGGTGCCCAAGAACTCTCTACATAGAGGTAAGGGAAATAATACTTTGAAAAATATTAAGCTAATGGATTTATCATTTATTTCCCCTATATGCAGTTTTGCCATTTTGGAAGGGGAGAAGGGACATCAGAAAGAGGAAATGAAGAAGATGCCCCTCTAGAAAGGAAAAGTAAGTGGACAATGGAGGCTACTGGCCCCTGGGGATTGAACCAAAAATAGAATAGAGCAAAGGGAAAATAGCAGGAAAGGGTACTGTGATGAGTTGAATTGTGTTCTCTCCACACACCCAAATTTCCTCTGTTGGAGTTCCGACCCTTATATCTCGGAATGCGACTATTTTTGGAGAAGGGCCCTTAAAGAGTTCATTAAGATACGATGAGATCACATGGGTGGGCCCTGATCCTGTAGGACTAGTGTTCCTATAAGAAGTGTTTCAGACGCAGACTGACAGAGGGAAGACCATGTGAAGACACAGGGCGCAGACAGCCCTCTGCAAGCTGAGGAGAGAGGCCTCAAAGAAACCAACCCTGCTGGCGCCTTGATCTTTAACGTCCAGTCTCCAGAGTTGCAAGAAAATACATTACTCTACCCTAAGCCACCAGGCTGTGGTGTTCTGTCGGGGCAGCCCCGAGACAGCAATGGAGGCCCTGACCTCCCTCTCCGGCTGACACTTTGGAGGAGGGTTAATGTGTGAGTAGGTTGAAGGGACACTGAGAAGTAGGTCCTTTGTCCTACTCCCCATGCAGGGTTCTGGGCAGAGAACTCCTGGGTAGCCTCGATCCCACATGGGTGTCCCATTTGTGTGCAGTGAGTACTAAAGTTGTGCATGAAAGGACAAGTGACTAGAGGATCACGCACTTATGTGGGCCTGTGGAAGGCATGGGTGGAAGCTCACATGACAGAGGGCACCCTGGGGTGGGCTCCTGGGAGGGAGAAGCCTGGACTCCGTAGGCAAGGCCCCAGAGCAGAGCTGAGGGGCCATCGAGGACCCCCATGCAGCCCTCAGA